>LQRL01071298.1:0-23091 GCA_001703475.1 Hydroides elegans
GGTTTTTTTTTCATGGGGGGGGGGGGGTTCTTTCCGGTTACCCTATATGAATAGGTACCATATTGTCTTTCATGTTTCCTGGGCTTACATTTAGACCATGATGTTTTCATTTATAGCACTAACATTCCTATTATTAGCAATAACATGTATGTTGATTTTGTAACTCTAAAACTCAAATCACAATGACAATATTAAATGCTAATCTGTTGAGTAAAAGCGCGCCTTTTTAAATCTGGAAGCAATGAAATGCATCCACAGCCACCAAGATTGGAGTTGCTATCGTATTGTAATTGATGCTTTAATCACCCACGATGTGCTTTGAAGGGCTGACAAAGGGTTGACCCATATTTGCATGTGTCAAAGAATTCTAGATAACAGATAAATAACAAAGTCTGGATAGTCCTATATTGCCATTGTCTCGTGTTTGCCTATTTGTAAATTGCATTAAAAATAGGATGTTTTTCTGACTTGGTTTTTTTATTTACAATAGGATGTTTTTCTGACTTGGTTTTTTTATTTACAAAAAAGTGTTGTACTCATGACTGCAATGTTTAAAAAAAAACAATATTTATATTTGAGCATCTTCGCCTAATTTTTCAAGATACATATATAGCATCTATGAACTATGCCATTGCTTTTATCTGGGCATTTTCCAACACAGCATAAAGTTTATATGATTTTCATTGAAGTTCGCTTAGAATATAGAAAATCAGAAAACCTACCTGGGCCTATATTTATATACATGAATATAAGTTTTCCAATGGGTACCAATCGAGGGGTGTATTATCAGGGCAACAAATTGCACTTATTGACACGCTAAACACTTGTTAAATGTCAAGCCAGGTTAAAAGTTCGGAAGATCCACTAAACATTTTTTTGTCCCATTTTTACTCCATCCGCTATGCTTTCTCGATATTTTGCGGAATAAAAAAGCAACTGCCATCGACAATTTCTTTGAGTCTTCTTAAGGCTAATGGGATTGACAAAAGTCATAATCACTTCTGTTTTCTTGTCTACTCAATTGCTTAAGCTTCTTCCTAGGTTTCAAAACAATCTAAAAACGGGATTTTCTTCTATTAAAAATGACACACCTACGATATTTTGATACTCAAGACAGTTATGAATATAAATTGGGTTAAGGAGAAAAAGCTTCTTATTCTTATCAAAATGTTGGGAAACGACGTTTTTGTTTATGTATAATGACATGGACACACTTGGCGCGACAAGGAGCGACCTCGATTCGTGTTCTTCTATTTTCTACATAGAGCTTAATAATTTTGAAAAAAAAAGTCATATAAAGAGCCTAGAGCAACAAGAATCGCTGTCGCTCCTAGTCGGTCCTAGTTTGGCCAGTTTCTAAGTCGTTAGCATTCCGTTTTTGATTCGATTTGTATTCTGTTCATATGTGGTACAAGCTGACTTTGAGGATTGTTTTTAAAGTCCAGTTATGTTGCTCTATTGCGTCGGTTTATGGAAGTTTCACCGACATTATTCCCCGACGTAATTATGATGACGTTACACGCTTATTTGACATTCTTATGACAAATTTTAACGTTTGGACACGATTATCTAGATAGGGTGATTATTATAACATGCATGTTTTCACATAAATTTTAGCCAGCATAAGTGTTTTAATAGAACACAATGGATTCATTTTCTTCCTTCATGAGCACAGAGGAATACAAATTACAACAATGTTTGCTTTTCATAATCATTTGGTGCATTTTAAAATACATGAGAGAAATATAACCTTGATATTCCATATCGGCAATATTTAACCCATACCTTATAATATATGGCAGAACTCCCTTTTTTGCACCTAGCTAGCTCTTTGGTGTCACGCAAAAACTGCCTCCGTAGCGTGATGGACGAGTCTGGCAATAATACTCGCATTGCGGCTGATCACGTCAAATCACGCACAATCACGTTTTCACCGGCAATCATTCGGAGCGTATAGACGTGAGACGCGATCGCTCAACCAAGAGCTGGCTTTTGATTCTTTGATTCCATTGCCCGTTTTGAGGCTTTTGTACGTGCCGACATGGGGATTTTGGTGGGGACGGGGGAGGGGGAGACCGTTCGATACCGCCACGACATTTGCTTGCTATTCATTGGATTCTGGATATACACGTACAGGCACTAAGTGGGATTTTGGTGTTTTTTAAATAGGGAACTAAGTTCCAAAAAACAAATGTTATATAATTTAGCTATTTTAACGGATTTCTCGAACATATCTTATGATTGATAAACACGTTCAAATGTGTGAGGAAATATAGTTTTAGAGGCATGCGAAACATACAAATTATCAATTAAATAAGTTCAAAATGATTTAGTACTCTTTTGAAAGGAACCCTTCAATTTTATTGTGATTGATACCTGGACACAAAGCTGCTCACAAGCCGTAGCGTTGACCAATTAATTGACCCATGTAGTAACCTATTCGGCAAACAACATCCTTAGAACGTACTTATCACGTAGTTTTACGTTCGCGACGCAATTAGGACGTACAATTTAGCAAAGATGTAAAGGCGAGACGTCCAATTGAGTTCATAAAATGACGTCCAAAGGACGAATTTTTCATGACGTGACATATTTACACGTCCAGAACATGTCAATAATCAGACGTGATATTAATGTCGTCCTAATGACGTTGCAAATTTGACGTCCCCTTGGCGTAGCAGTATGACGCTACGTAATCTGATGTTCTAAGAACTTCATTAAAAGACGAAATTACTGAATAATGTTGAAGAGCATTGCGAATATTCCTTCAAGAATTGACAATTTTGAGTTTTGACCACTTATAATAGGAATTTTGTTTTGATTTCAAAATAGTATATACTAGTTCAGATGAATATATATTTTTAATTCCCCAACAATGCTTTATATGATACTCATGCATAAACTTATTTTGCTATTTAAATAGAAATATGCGTGCAATAAAGTTTACATCCTATCAAAGACCGTCTTCAAATCACGGGTCCAGTTTAGAATGTCTTTTTTATTATCTACGGATGTTTCTGTGGATGTTTTTTACGTACCTCATTTGTATGTCTTATATTGTCGGCGATGCGACGTCTTAAAATAAAGTCCGGCAAAACGTTCATACAGGCCCAGTAGAGGAATGATTGAATAGGCACGTCAAGTAGTGACGTCGAGGGGACATGATTAGGACGTGACTTTGCCGAGTTGAAAGCATTTAATCCGCAGCGACATTTCAAAGATACAACGTAAAAGAACAGTACTGCTTAAGTCTTTGATATATTTCTCATCAAGACTTTTACTGTATACTCAACGTTAAACCCTTAAATTAAACGTTTCTTGGCTTAGTTCTAAGTTACTTTGCCCAACGGGAAGCTCTTGTAAGAAACGTAAGACGTTTATATATCATTAATAACTCGCTTTGGTCTTTGATTACGACTTTTAGAAGTGTGGCACTCGATAATATGGTAGTCCATTCATTTGACTGATTAGCTCTTTTAAACTTTTTTCTTATCTTGTTACGCTTTTTATTTATTATCATTTATTACTAATTATCGCTGTTATGAAAACGGTGAGAGTTTTAAATAATACGAGCAAAGCAATCACTTCGTGTACTAGAACTACGGGATATTTCAGTATAACTGAAGTTGAATCTATCGTCTCAGAATAAAGCAATATTCCTATAATTAAATAAATAGCATTATAACGAAACTCATAATCATGTTTTCGTTTCCATCCAAGAAATAAATATATATAAAACTGCTTATCCTTTCAAATGTCTTCTGAAATTGCGAAGTGTCTAAAAAACGTGTCTGTAATAGTAGACATGGACAAGGACATAAAAATTACATTTCTCATTAATATCAAAAATGAAGATTTTGTTTGATATCAACCTTTGACCCTGGATGCCACAGTCCCTGAGTCTCTTCTTTAGCTCTTTTACTTAGAAATGTCATATTTCCAACTAAGCAAATGACGTCAGTATCTTAAAGTTTCCACGGATTCATTTGCACATCCCATACCTTCCTTGAATTAAATATTGTTTTTGATTAAAAATAGTTCATTGTCCTGAATATATACGTCTTTTATTAAAGTCAAACGTGTAAACAATATGAGTTATTGTTTTTGCTGGCTGTAATTTCTGTCTTTATATATTGTTTTGATTCAACTAAATCTGTAATATATGTTTCAACAATGTCTACAATTATTTTGCAATGGTATGGATGTATTATAAATTACTACTCAAATACTATAGTTATTTGTCGTGTACTTATCCGAACAATCGCGATTTGCTTTTGCCCGGCAACACTTTATAGAATATTAAATCTGGTTATACAGATTATATATATTCACTTTTTTTAACCGGAAAAAAATCCCCAACACTGGCATTAAATATTTTTTTTAGAATGTGTTCAAGCATACGATGAGCGGTCGATGTCACGTGACTTTGGCATTCAGCTTGCACTGTGAGCAGCTGGGCAGTTTGCAGCTGTATTTGCATACGATGAGCGGTGTTCGACGGCATAGATATATAATAAAAGCTTCTAAAATTCTAAATATAGAAAAACTCATTCAAACATATTTTAATATTTCAAAACTATTTCTACACAGGTTCCTATGCGTTGTTCGACAAGGCCTCACACACAGTCGGTACGCGCGCCGAACTCATAAGCCCTTGGTTTGGCTCGAGCGGTCTTCGCTGTCACGTGACTTTCGCATTCAGCTTGCACGGCGAGCAGCTGGGCAGTTTGCAGTTGTATTTGCATACGATGAGCGGTGTTCGAAGGCATACGTGGGCGGCGCATCGTCAGGTGCACCAATTGTAAGTATGGGAAGTTAGTGTAAAGATTAACGTAGATTGTATAGTAATAAAACAGCACGTGTTTACTTTACCTTAGCATTTTCTTAAGAGCCGATTAATTTGAAGAGCGATGTTCGAAGACATGATTGGGCGTACGCATCATCAGTTGTAGGAATATGACATATAGTCTGGTCTCTTATGGCACAAAATAGGGTTTCGTGTGCATCGCTTGTTAAATCTTCAAACTATACATTTTCTGAAAGCTTAATATGTTGGCTTTTCAAAAACCAATGTTGTCATTTTTTATTCAAAGATTAACATATAGAAAATTACGATGGCCCATAAGTTGGGTGTATATGTTAATATGCCATTTTGATTTCGCAAAACATATTGAATCATTTACAGTATTGGGTAATTTAAGGTTCTGGCGTTTTATTAGAGTTAAAATTAATAATGGCATAATACTTTAAAAGCAAATTGTACCATAATTATATTACGAAGGCCGAAAAGGTCCATGTTTTATTCAATTATAAAGGTATATTTGCGTATTGCAATATTATGAATATAAAACATCATGTGATGTGCTTATGCATCCGTATCAATAAAGTGACCGACTCGATATTTGATTATGACAGTGAAATCATATTTTTAAATTGTTTTGTTATCGGAAATTTGTGAATTAGTAGACCGAATCGCTGTTTAGTCGGAATCGGGTTTCGTGTAAATTGCTTGTTTTTCATAAAAACAATCTAAAAAGACAGTTGTTGTCACTATGTTACAACGAGTTGGCTTTCCACTTAAGATTTATCATATAAAATATTACAATGGATCATAAGTGAAGTTTGCATGATGTAATATTTTGATTCTTCGACTATTAACTCATTACGGCTACGGTGAGACCCGTCCATTACGTGATATAGTCAGTCACTCCGTTGTAATTTTGGTCGCCCTATTCCGCCCTTGCCCTCGACTATGCCATTCAACAGATCCCTTTGCATCGAAATCGGGTCTCATGATATGCCCAAAAATGACAGCTTTCTCCTCTGTACAGTGACCTTTAGGTACCGGCAAACCGAATATGTGATAAGCAATGTCCAGCTTATTCGTAGCATACAGCTCAGTGTCCACATTTCGAATGCTTTGAGGGGCTGTAGTCCATGACTAAACATACATTAAAGTCGACCAGATAAAGGATTTGATAACTAAGTCTTGCTGATATTAAACTCCAAGGATTTGTCATTCTCATACATATTGTCTTAATGACGTCTTCAAGATTTCTGATCCTCTGCAGATCTCCTCTTCACTGTTTCGTTTTCGGAAATCAACTCTCACAAGAACACATTTGTATTGACTTGTTCAATCGCCTGACTATTGGGTTTAATCTTCGAGTATTTCGCTTTTATTGCCTACTATTATGATCATTTTTATGTTCATTCCCATGTCAAAATCCTTTCCCTTCTGATTAAAGAATTCGGAATTTTAAGTATTTTATTACTCTTAATATGAGTCGCTTGAATAGGTTGAAAATATATGGGGATATCACACATCTCTGCTGCATGTTACAATAAATTTCAATAAATGTTGAGTGTCCTCGTCAGTGTGCACTACTGGCGCTTGCTCCAAGTAAAGCCTACCTATAATTTGTAAGTCCTTTCACACGAGTCCAGCTAACTGAAGCTTCGTGATTGACTTTGTTAAATGAGTTTTTATATCGTATAAATCTTATATACATCTTTTGGTTGCTCAAGATATCTCTCGTTCATCGTTCTCAGATTAAATATTCATTGCCTTGTCTCCTTTCCCTTCTGAATACGCGTTCATCCGCATCAATTTTACGTTTAATTGCGGCTATTTTACGGTAAAGGTTGTTCTTCAGCAGAACTTTTGTAACAAGATGATCAAACTTATTTTTCGAAAGTCAGTGCAGTTTGGCGTCTTGGGTACAGGGATGAATATTGACTTTACATGTCCTTGAATATATCCACTGTCGCAGCTCATGTTATATAATTATGCAATTTTGTCTATGTCTATTGCATCTAGAGCTTTTCCCCATTTTAGTCGATATTTCATTGTTTCCGGGGGCCTTTTTTGATGTCGTGGCCCGATAAGTCTATTGGATTATGTCATAAAGTTTTAAGGTTTACTTCATTTGGCATGACTCAACAAAAATAAGTTTACATGCAGCAGGATTTTTCAGAAAAGAAAGTTTATTGTCATACTTTAATTACTAAAACAAATATATTGACAGCCGATTTTTATCAGGCAGTCGAGGTTACGAAATGTTAGAATAGCCAAGCCAATATGAAAATCCAAATGTTAAGCCACATACACAAGAGTAACATTTTTCTATGGACGTTTGTATAAAATTAGACTTTGTGGCCATCGTAAATTTGCAAATATAATCAAAGGATTTCTAGTTAAGTAAAATTTTTAAGGCATTTCTTTAGCACCAAATGAGCTCCAACCAATATAAAGCCATGTAAATCAAAATAATTCAGAAAAATGCACTTATCGGCCATCACGATATGAATAAAATGCTGATAACATTAAGATCCTTAATGATTTAAATAATGATATGTTTAATCCTGTTATCTTAAGCCCCTATATACACTGCCAACATCGCAACAATCGCTCCTGTGCAACATCCATACATAGGACTATATGGTTAACTCTGAAATCGGCCATCGTAATTTTTAGATACGGACAGAATTTGCAAATATAATCAAAATATTTCCATATTTCATTATCTAAAGGCGTCACTTAAGCATCAAATGAAACCAAATCAATAAATAGCTATGTGGTCAAAAATAATAAAAATATTAAGAAAAAAGCACTTGTCGGCCATCATAATTGAAATAAAATGCAATAAACATTAACAATTTTGTTGATTTGAATTATTTTGTGTTTAATATTGCTATTTCAAGTCCCATATAAACTGAAAACTTTGCAAATGCTCGTTCTTGTGCAATACACATTATTTTGACCATTTATTGAAATCCCTGATCGGCCATCGTAATTTTGAGATAAAAATCGTAAAAATAAAAAATGACAACATTGTTTTTCGAACTCAGCATCTAAAAGTCATTTAGAAAATGTATGTTTTCAAGATTTAACATGCAATGCACACGGATCGGCACAAGAGACCTGACTAATGCAAAGTTTAATATTTAGTCCTGGATGTAGAGTGTTGGTTTTATTTATTTATTTCGCTATTACCAGTGATTACAGCTGCTGTCTTGTCATATCAATTATTAAATCCGAATTCAGCCTGCTAAAAGGACATCAAAAGGTCATTTTCATTTTGTTCAACACGCACTATTTCCGGGCGCCTTTGCATAGAAACTAAACTTTACTAACGTCGGGACAACATTGGGTATACGAATGACCTTTATTCGACGCTGTTTTGTCCAGTCATTTTTCAAATCAAATCGAGATGGGTCAATGTGGAAAAATAATGAAACCAGACAAATAAAGATATAACAAGTTTATATTTTTAAAAGTTTATAGAAAGTTTCTTATAAATAGTTTTCCTAAAATCAAAATCACAATCTTGTATTTCAGTATGTGTTCATGAGTCATAACATTAAGAACAGTGTTACAATATATATAATATGTGCATAAAATGTCAATGAAATACACTGCATTTTCACGTTATGTTTCCAGATGGAACACTCATTCAGTGAGCATCGGGCGTGTTTCCGAACCCTTCCGACTTCTCTTCGTTGCCGAACGGGGCCAGGGCACCGATGGTTATATGGCGCTAGATGACATCAGACTTGTCAATTGTAGTGCTGGTAAGGTTGTGGCCTCATTTATCAAAATAAGCTTCAATACCATTTTGGACGCGGCCTCATGGATTAAAATGATAGTCAAATTGAGCTTCAAAGAATAGTGAAATAGTGTCTATAATCCAAACCTTTCTGGTTTTTATGTAAACTTGTTCGGACGATGACAATAATATTAATATTAATTAGCCACTCCTTATACAAAATTTTGGGCACATGAAAACTCAGCTGCCATTGACTCTAAAATCATCAAGTCTAAGGGTCAAAACATCTGATAAAACAAATCCAATCTAAATGAAATTTCGGGGCAAATACTGAGTCGGTAAAATGAGTCAACCATTCTGTCTGGCTTGTGGTTAAGAGCAAGAGATATTACTTCATCAAATGATATTGTTTTAAGAAAAGACATCGACTCCTGAATAAGGTCATCACAGTGACTGCTTACTGTCTTTTATTCTCACAATTTATTTTAAAAGTTAGAAGCTGAAAATCATATGTCATAATTGCTGTCATTTCCTTTGAATTATACTGTTTAAGTGTTTTTGTATTCGGAACTCATGTCGACCCTTTGAAAATTATCCGACAAAGAAAACATATCAAATGTTTCAGGGGAGTTATTTCTAGTAAGAATATACTCGCTGAATTAAAAGTTGTGATGATTAGCTTCAATGTATTAAAATGGGTTGGTGGGTGTAAACATTTTGAATCCCTTCATCATATTTTATTCTTCTTTAAAGGAAATATGATATTCAACGCCCTCATCCTTGTGCCATGAAAGTTGAAGCTTATATTTTTACACTTTGAAACGTGAATATGTTGTCATTACTGGATAAAGCTATTAATATGTCCACTTTGATACTTTGATGTCATTGGAAAAAAAACATATTAACTTTCATTGTGAGCAATGCAAGCTTTTTGAGAAAACTTATGATATCTTGATCCCTCAATCAAATTATCTAAACATCACACTAAGATTCATCTAGATAAAAAGGCAAAACATGAGTTTTTTATGCGAAACCCGCCGCTTATATCCTAAAATCCAGGTTTGAAGGATATTCATTCGATTAAACAACCATGACTATTACAACAAACAATAATTAATATGATTAGCCAAAACCGTTATACATGAACATAAACGAATAAAATATCAAAATTGACATTGTACAGGCAAATAAGTATAAATGCTTTCGCTTTCATTTTACATCAACAAGTTCGGCGAAGCTCAGTTTAAAGATATTTAGTATTCTGGTAAACATTAAGAACACGTGTCAACCAATAAGCTTATATAAGCAATTATGCTTATACACTTAGGTGAAGACCGTTCAAAAGTATCCAAAAACGGTTATAAATATTATTGAACGCAACGGCATTTACCAAAAACATAAGCAAAAATAGGCAAACATGCCTTTACTTTCAGATGACACCAAGGACAATGGCGAAGACCAGTGTCTCTTCACTGAGTTCCGTTGCGCCACGGGCGTCTGCATTCCTGAGGCCTGGATATGTGACTACCAAGCCGACTGTTTGGATGGGGAAGATGAACTGGAGGAATACTGTGGTGAGTTTGAGAATGTTGAGAATGTTGTCGTTTGAGAGGAGGGGTGGAATGACGATTTGTTCACATTCTTAATTGCGTATTTTGTTAAACCCTTTACTTGAAAAGGTAACACTGTAAAGGGCATATGATAGATGGTGAAACATGTTTATTTTAAAAAATGGCCACACTTGAAGTGACATTTTAAAGACAAACACAGTTAACTACGCTGTATTATCTATTTTATTGATATATTTTGCGTTTCTAAAAGCGATTTTGGAAATTGAAAATAACGAAGTCATAAATTGCTCATAGCCGGATATCTTATTTATTTGTATAACTAGGCTCTAAAACTATCTTTACGATGACCGAACATTTTCCTATTTCTTTCTCCAAAGACTCGCTGCCTGCATGGAGCCGTTGCGACTTCGAATCGGGTGCATGTGGCTGGACAAATGTCTCAGCTTCCGGTCGCAGCAACCGAGTGGAGAACTGGCGACTGCATCGCGGACCGACACCAACTGACAAGACGGGGCCGTCGGTGGATCACACATACGGCACACAGGAAGGTGGGAAACAAACATTGAAAGTACCCGATAACAAAAATGGTTTGGAACCCGCTGCTTGTAAAAGTATGCTTTGCAATTTTCAGGACGATACATATAAAACCAAACGAACGTTCTATTTTTAAGGCCACATATTAAAGTATAAAAAAAAAAATAAACCATTAGGAAAGCTATGTCACAGACGTATATTAATATACACAAGGCCATAATCCAGGGAACGTGAGGATAGTTTCAAACAAATTATTATAAGGACACAAGCCTTGTTTGATGAAAATAAGAAAATATAACAAAAGTTCTCATAATATGTTGGCTTTGAAAGAGGCAGATTGAATATTCTTGAGCAATCAGAGTTGTGTTTTGTATGAAATTACATTAAGACATAATGAGAGTGTGACACTTATATCTCCAAATTATCCTGATGAGGTTATATTGTGAATTTTCCATGGTTATTTTCTTTGCCTATCATCGACAAAGTTCCTTGCGGCAAAATAAAAAAAAATGCGACGGAACGACTTTAGAATTCCCCACACACTTACGCGCAAGAATATCGAAACATAGACGGACTACTTTTTTCAGCACATGTAAAGCATTTTAAATAAACTTTTTACTTTTACATGTACATGGTGGACAGGTAGACAGGTGGACAGGTAGACAGGTCGGCACATTGAACATTTTTAAATACATATTTTGACTTTTACATGTACATGGTGGACAGATAGACAGGTGGACAGTTGGACAGGTCGGCACATTGAAACCATTGTCAATACATATTTTGACTTTCTATGTATATGGTGGACAGGTAGACAGGTGGACAGGTAGACAGGTCGGCACATTGAAAGTTTTGTGAATGCATATTTTGACTTTTACATGTACATTGTGGACAGGAAGACAGGTGGACAGGTAGACAGGTTGGCATATTGAAAGCAGTGTAAACACATATTTTGACTTTTCTATGTACATGGTGGACAGGTAGACAGGTAGACAGGTAGGCACATTGAACGTTTTGTAAATACAAATTTCAACATTCCATCTTCCCATTCAATTTACATTGCCGATTCTATCTGTCTACCTGTCCACCTGTCTACCTGTCCACCTGTCTACCTGTCTACACCTCATGAAACATCAGTAACCGCATCGCTTCCTTTGTGTGAACTATTTTCTATTGTGTGGGGAATTCTAAATCTTAGCCAATGCGACAAGTAAAGTCTACAGTAAATTAAGTATAAATGTGAGCATAATTTTCCCCTTCTGGCGATTCCAGGCACTTACAATTGTACCTCTACATGGAGGCAATGGACATTGACAGCAGATCTATAGGCTTATATGATGTAACCAATATGAATAAAAGCTTAACTAATCATGTTCGCCAAAATGGCGATAAGAAATAAATTGAGATGTTTATATTTGCTCTATATTCTCAACCATTCCAGGTACCTACATTTACATGGAGGCGACGGATATGGCGAATGTTGCGGACATGGCTGTGATGTACTCGGCCAAATTCCCCTCACCGCCTCGGCAACACTCAGATCCCAACTCGCCATTTTATCAATCATGTCAGGTCAGTCCGATTATGCATAGCGTGCGATAAAATGTGGATAAACCTTTTCTCAAACATACATTCATCGTGATACAATTATTTTAGGTTCAGAAAAATACCTATGTAAGTATTGTGATATTGTGATATTATATATTTTGGAAAAATAAATAATTCATATTAATTCAATAAGTTATACGCACTTGGAGCAAAAATATATACCAGAACCATTTTAAGGATGAGATTGATTTTAAGTTAAAATCGAAAATGCAAATTCAGTGCTTAAGCGATAATACATTCGATTTCAATATGCGTTTGTTTTCCGCGAAATCTAACTAATCCAATTTAAATTCTTCCATTCATTACAGCTCCGGTTCTTCGTGCACATGTACGGCAAACACGTGCAATATCTCGAGGTGCGCTTGCTCGAGATCCTGGCCGGATGTTACGAGTGTTCGAGTGCACTCAGTATGTACCTGCCACCAGAGAAATCGAATTGCAATCCAAATGGATGTAACCGCACGCATCATGTAAGTTGGAAAATAGCCATTGCTTGAAAAGGGGGGTCGTATGAGGGTTTTCCATTAAACATAATGCCCTCATGGAAAATATAAAAGCACAAGTGTGCATTCATGTAGCCTTAACGTTAACTACGAATCGCTTCTATTTCAATAATAAAAATTGGTAATTTATATTTGATTCAGAAAACTTCATTATTTTTCGTTTAAAAAAAAAGCTTGTTTTTAACCTACATGCATAACCAGAATCTGCAATGTTGTATCAATATATATATTAAAGAGTACGTGTATTAGGTTACGATTTTTTTCCGTTTAAGCTTTGGCCCGAAAAGAAGACGCCGGCCGACGGAAGTGTGGACGACTGGGTGCGAGTTGTCGTTCCGCTTCCGCCTATCAGGAACCAGTAAGTCACATGACCTTTAATGGTATAATTTATCTAAAAGATCTATTCAAAATAATAATAACATAATTTAGGATATGATTTAGACATTTTCAAAAGATGAAGAATAAATAAAATTGACTATATTTGCTCATTATAAGCTTGTCATTCAAGACACAAAAGTATTTGAATTCTACCTTAGTTACAAATAGTTATTCCTAATCTCATTCTAATTGTGATCCAGATTCGTCCTGGAAGTGCTTGGTCAGCGTGGGCTGCGTCACTTTGCGGATATTGGCATTGATGACGTCAGTCTTACGCCCGAGTGCTACGCTAGGGGTGAGTCAATCAATAGCATGAGGGGCACTCAACGATTTATTTTTAAAAAGTGATCTCAATCTATTTATTGTAAGGTGGAAGGTGATCAGGAATCTTTGAAATAAGCTTAAGACGATGATTTGCATCAAAATGTTTATTCTGGAGTTGCAAGCAAGAAACCCAGAAAAGCTACTGCAAGCAAATATACAATCTCCTACCAGAATAAAGATGTCAATAAATCAAATGTGTATTAGGTTTTTTTCTCACAGATTCGTTTACAGACAATAAATTTAGATACATCTGCCTTGGTTGATACATTCACCAACATAATCCTAGAGTAAAATAATTTTCGGGAAAAAAACTTTGTTCTGTTCTGAAAAAGTTGCAAGCAAGGAAGAGCTTCTACAAGAATAGACATTCACCCGAATAAACCGTTGAGTGCCCTCGTAGCATCATGGGGGTTGGAGTCGAAGCGGACATGCTTCAGTACCACTTCTAAATACACAATGTATATATTATACATATAACGAGTTTGTTAGATCAATACATCACATTTTAAACCAAACGTTCAGCCATTAATAAATGGTCAATGACGTTACGGTGTTGTGTATGTATTGACGTTTTGACTATAATTCTGAAATTGAGACGAAGCATGGTCTGGACGAGATCATTGAGCATAGTTACTCAATGAAAACCCGATGCGATTATTCAAGAGTGCATCGTGGAATTTGCAATTTGGGTTCAATAAGGTAAAATTTGAGAATTGCTGAGTAATGCAGTACATTTGTTGTCAATAGTTACTGACATACCTTTTGGTATTACATAAAAGTTATTGAACGATTTACGTTAATCCTTTGGACATTTTGATGACGTTGGTTGAACGCTACAATACAAAACTAGATGAATGAAGTGCTTCTAAAAAGCACAATTATCTGCAATCTATTATTTAACTATATTTGTATAATCTGTTATTGTAATTTTTTTTTATCGATAACTAAAAGAAGAAGATCCCATTTAATGTTCAATATTTAATATGATATATCTAAAGGTCAATAATTAGGCAAAATATGCATAGCAAAATATGCATAGGCAAAATATGCATAGCTACTTTGTTAGCTTTATAAAATAATTAAGTCACAAAATAGATGTATGTAATATTTAATAAAACCTTAAGTGTCAATAATTTGCTTCAAAGCGAAGTGAGGTAGAAGTCAACTGCACAGTGGACACGACGAGTATTGATTATGTGTCACATGCAGTGCTTTTATATAGCGAGGCTTGATTGATGACGTCAATGACGTGTGCAGTATAAATGAGACACACCTTTAAATGAGCCAATTAGGGGCCAGGGATTCCACTCAGTGGTTTCAGCAAGGCGAAGAAAAATGACATTTCGATTTAGGGGTGGGTGTCTTAAAAGTTAAATATCTTCTAAACCATTTATCAAATCGTTTTCTAAATACCCTATGCACCACCTTCGATAGTTATTTTATATTATCGTTAATAAATCAGGGTCGGTTATGATTCGTTACATATAGAAAATCGATTCACGGGAACAAATTCATTTTTATCGAGTGATTGCAATACCTGCATATTTTCGTAAACGAAAAGATTGCAGATAATAACAACTTTTATTTTCTCCATGTCGTATAAAAACCTTTTTTACGACGTTGCGATACGTCTGCATGGATATTGGCGACAGAAAGGCGTGTCAAAATGCGTGTTAATTGCTCGCAATAGCATACCCTTTGTAATGCATCAGTTGCATTTTTGCATCGTTATTATATTACATCCACCCCGAGTAGCATCATTGTATGGATTTAGAACACTGTTTATCCTTTGTTTCCATATTCACGACATGCAGTTAATAGAATTAACAATCACCCTTCCAACCTGAAATCATTATTTGTTTCCCAAAAAAATCTCTGTGACTCATATGATGGTCCTTTTGTTTCCATTTCATATTTCAAAAATCTAGCCAGAGAAATAACATGAATACGGATAGTAGCATAAGATGAAATTTCAAGCATTTCAAACTCATTTTAAATCTGTGATTGGCTATATTTTGGAGCTTATTTGTCTTGGTATGTATTATATATAGTAATATCAAGGATAGTAATAATAATTATTTATCAATATTATAGTAATATCAAGGATAATAATAATATGTATTTATCAATAATTATATATTGCAACCATAATCTATTGAAATATATTTTTTAATTAAGATTTTGGTTTTCATTTTTATATTTGAAAATAATATCATGTTTAAATCAATGAAAACCCTCTAATGATACAATTCAATAATGTTATTTTTTCGTTTGGCAAGCAAATAAACTATGATTTTAACCAACTCGTTACTTTATCTAACTTATTTGGATATGAATATTTATGATAAATATTTTATAATGATCATCCACTCATTGAAGGCTCGAGAGGTGAATAGTATTTCTAATATTTTATATATTACATTTATATCCATACTTTATTTTCTTTTCTCATATTAAATCACTCATCAAAATCTTTATAATTTCAGGCCTGTTCGAGAGAGCCAACATGTCGCGAGCCGCTCCATACACTGGTGTAACAGCTAATACGTCATCACGTGAGTTCAATTTTAGTGACGTCATAATATTAAAAAAATGGAGAGCTCCGTGCAACATTGTGCTAAATCTGAAATAGACGTTTTGAGAAAAAGGGCATTGAAAGTTTTACATTGGTAATTCAAATTTCGATTGGCAAGTGGCCAAACGATGAAATAATTATGATCACATTGATTTAGTATCATTATATACATGTAAGTATATAACATGGATCTATAATCATGGGACACTTTGCAACACACTTTTGCGAACCAAATTAAGCACACTTAACACATTGTCGCACGGAGCCCTTCTATTGATAACCTAAATTTACAAATAATACTTAGTTTAGCCCCCGTGTGAAAATCGAAAAACCGTCCAGATATTCCGCATAGCATACAGCAGTGATTTGTAACATTGGAATCCCGCGCGGATTTGGAGTGGGCACCCTCCATATTGGAGTCCTCAACATTCGGTACTTGCATAATTTAACTGAAGCATAATGTTTATTTGGTAAAATTGCAAAGCTTATTTATTGGCATATTCTCTCCGCTCTGCATATTTTCTTGAACTGCGCCTATGGTAGAAAAATAGAATAGAAATAGAAACTGCGTTTGGAACAGAACATATACATGTATTTCTACAGACATAGGCTATACAAGCAATAGTAGAAGGAGTATCGTTAGAGTCCTCTCTGTCAACTGTACAAATTTGTTTTTTTTTTTACACAGAAAAAAAAACTCATAAAAAGCTCGATTATTTAATTTTGTTGTGGCAGCTGTCGTCCAATAAAAACTAACAAGACGCAAAACTAGATGAATGAATCAAAATATATTTTTTACACTGCATTTTTCTTCCCTAAGTGTCATTGACTTGATCTGTTTGCGCCACGATTGTATTTTCAGATGTCATATATTTTTTTAAAAATTAAAATAATATGATGAACATTTATCCATCGAACAGAAAAAAAACATAATGACAGAGAAAGCAAGCGTGAGCTATTTTATTCGCTAGATCGAGTATATTTGCTATACGATATTCTTACTCTGAAAAAGCCCTAGGCGCTCTTTTGATAATGGACTGAACAGGCACTTTTAGAATTTTCAACGATCACAGGAACCATTTAAGAAATTGAAGGTAAAACAGCTAGTTAACCATTTAAGCGTTTTTTTTTTCATCAGCAATCGCAGCAAACTACGCAAGTGCATGTCTGGACCCTAACCCTAGCCACATGGTTTATCAAAATAATTTTTATATTCCGTATCGCAATATATGATTTTTAAAAATTCTATGGCCATTAAATCGTTTCTTTTTATGAGATCTCGTCGTAATAGATGCATCAAACAAGGAGTCAAATCATAACTCTCCTTGATTTAGTCAATCGTTCCACAACAGCATGATTCTCTCGATTTACGTGTTATTATTTCATATTTTCATTGAATAGTTTCGCATTCACTTAATGCAGTCAATCTCGGCGTCTCAGTGTATTAAGGAAAACATCACATCGAGCAATCTATTGTATTGTAAAATACTTTTTTCTATCGACGCTCAACCTGTAATCTGATTCATTAGACGGCGGTATTATTTCCTGAAATAGCTGCTGTTTGACGGCGAACAAAAAAGAGTCACCAAAGGCAATAAAAGAAAATAACGTTAAGGACACAAGTGTCAAATGGCTGCTATAACGGTAGTAAGGGTGCGTTCAGGCTGTTGACAGATTCGGAGCATCGATAGTTGCAATAACGGTTACAGCCCTGGTAATTAAAAGATTCTACGTTTCGTAAATGGTTGTGGAAAACGATTGTTGAGCATCCAAATGGTTTCATGAGTAGATGGGCATAATGTGGTTTGTCTATCCGTTTTACCCTGAATGACTTTGAAATAAATAGTAAAGTTATTTCTATGTTAGTAATCGGTCTTTTTATGGTTTTCTTTAAACGTTTCGTAATTATGTAATTTAGTAATCCCGTCATAAGAGATGACCAATAAGAACAACCTTTATACAAAATAAAATAACAATTATCTTATAATTATCTTGAAATATTTACAACAACTTATTTTCTGTTATAATCCTGTTTTCTACACATCACCTTATTAATTAGGTGTTCCCCACAGACTCAGGATATAGTTTCCGCTTCTGTGTCATTATAATAAAATAGTAACTTCAAACATATAGACATAGGACCTGGTCACATTGGGAGGGACGAGGATATATTAACTCATATTAAGAATACGTAAGAGCAAGAAGCGATACCGCTCTTCTTCGCTCAAAACGTAGCCAGACCAATTGTGCAAAGTAGACTAAGGGCCTGGCCTCTTTGGAAGCTTTTTCCTGCTTTTATTTCCTAACCTATTATCCTAGCCTCTCTTCCAATGTATTCCATTATGGGAAACTAAAAAAGCGGTAAAAGCTACTTAACCGCTCGTTGTTTTTGGATTCTCATAAAGAATACATTGGAAGACAGGTTTGTTAGGAAATAAAAACAAGAAAAAACTTCCAATGTAACCAGGCCCTTATTTATTTAGTGTTAGGATGAAACGTGGTCATAAATTAGACCTTGATGTGGCAGGAAGGGACAGATTTAATTGTTGTTAGACAGTTTCGTTTTCTATTTTTGGTTTGACAAGGTTGCTAAGAGGGTCGGTTGCTCTAATGTAATAAAATTGTTTTGGAATACGATTACTCTTTTTTTAAAATATTTCTTTGTGATCACAGAGCATATGTGTTTATTCATTATTGTTATAATATTCAATCGATTAAACAATTTTGCGAACGGTTTCTTATATACGTAAAATTTGTAGTTCAATATTCGGCGATTTTCACATCGAATCATAATGCATGTTTATTGGACTTTTGAAGTTACCGATAAGAATTGATCAATTAGCTTTTAAAATGAGCAAATACCTAATTCTGTTCAGATAGACTTGAGTGCGATAAAAAACTAAAAAACATAGGTTTTAGTGATGGAGTTCGGTGTAATTCAAATTACCCAAATGCATGATAATAGGTTTCTTAGGTTTTGCGTCATTTCATTTTATTAAAGGAAAAAAAAAACTAATTTATACATGCAATCGTTCACTTGCACAATATAATGAAACGTCCTTGATGTTTATTGATGCTGAAAAATCATCCTTAAAATGGAGTGAAATTCTAGGGAAAGTGAGTATAAAATGTGAATATGATTTAGATTTTTGGTAATAAGTAAGAGCTAGTGGAGCTGTTAGGGTATGGCCACATCGGAAGCTTTTATTTCCTAACAAACCTGTCTTTTAATGTATTCCTTATGGGAAACCAAAAACAACGAGCTGTTAGGTAGCTTTTACCCGTTTTTTTAGTTTCCCATAAGGAATACATTGGAAGACAGGTTTGTTAGGAAATAAAAGCAAGAAAAGGCTCCCAATGTGGCCAGGCCCTTACGCGCTGCGTTTTTCATTATGCATATTTTACCTATGTGCCTTCAATCGAACCACAGTTTCTTGGAAAACGTATGCTAGTAAGAGTTAATCCGCTTTTGGATGGAACCCGTTATTTTTTCGTAATGGATTCGTAACAGCGTCAGTGGCAGATTGACCAGCGTGTGAGTAATTACACGCCGCGTCTTAGAAATAAATCTGCCGCATAAATAGCAATGTGTTTGGAAACTAAATGATGTATTGTGTAATATAGAAAATATAGACTAACTAGGCCACCGTAAATAGTTTAGAGAGATAATGGACCAATGCAAATATCTAGGTTTCTTCGAAAATATACTGTTGTTTTTGTTCATCATTGCAGAATAATCCAGAATCATTATGTACGATAACATTACAAATTTTTAAGCAAAAATATCGCGAAAGCTCATGAGTTTTTCTTAGCACATTTCAATACTTCTCTCCATGATAAAAACGTATCCCGTAATTTTAAACAAGTGATGATTGGCTTTTAAATGTCACATTTGAACGTTATTTCACAGTAGATCTCTAATATTTCCCATTCAGAAACAGGGAAGGGACACAAAATTGATTATTAATACCACTTTGCGATCGCCATGTCAATAAACGGTACACTTTAAACTTAAAATTCCTTGTAAATATATAAAGTCAATCATAATCATAGATAAGTTATCACATGATAAAGTATGATCTTTTATTCAACCGTCATTTCAACTTACGTTTTCGTTTCAATGTTATTATGCTTCATAGACTACCGCTTACATTAAAATTTATGTAACCTTACTTCATATGTAACAAAACGTTGATTCTTATACGATACATGAATGACATATAAAAGTTAAATCGATTCTTCACAGATCTATTTAACTGTTCGAAATTCCTGTAAGCTATACGGTTACATATAAGTGGCATATTCATCTTTCAATTGACTACATAAAAATAAAACCTTGTTTCACATTGATACCATCTCATCACAAAGAAGGAAGACAGTTTCGCATTAACGATAATGAGAATAGCTTATTACAAAAGAACGTGAATAGATTATCAGAAAACAGGTCTCTAATCCAACATTTGGGATAATACCTTGCTGATCTGTGATATAAATGAATAGCACCTCACGATATTTATCTGAAAAATAAATATATTCTCGGCAGGTTCCGAATGGTTTGCAAATTTTCAAGAAAATGTTTTATTGTTGTGGTATTTGCGAAAAGCGATATCGATAATGTCCTTTTGTTATAAGGAATCATACAAATGGAGGTTTTAAGAAGTTACTAAAAATGTTCAATAATTGTCAGATAAACAGTCATTCCTTCCATATATGCTTACTCATTTGAACATATTCAAAATGTTCACAAAAGGTGTTATTTTGCTGGTCCACCCTTGCTAGTTGGAGATAAACTGCTAAAATAATGATGAAACGTGGAAGTTTAAATGTAAAATGCTTTAAATTGTACATATTAACACAAAATGGGGTGTGCATGGGGTGCTCTTTATTAATGTTGATCTGTTTCTGAAACAGACAATGGAAACATCCTAAAAACGACCTGTTGGATGCTGACTTTAAGGGGTCTGTGCAAAGTATATATGGGCTACATAAAAAATATTATCTTAATATTTTGGAAGTCTCCCTCACTCATATTAGGGACATGAATGATTTGAAAACTAACTCTCCAGCTTCATGTATATGTGGATATGAATAGGTTTGTATAATTTTCGATGGTCAATACTGTAATTAATTTAATATAGATCCGTATAACCGTGAGGCGAAGAAGAAAAATAAATTTTATATAATCATATATATAAATCAGGCCCAATAAATCTTATATCTGTATTTAATATAAAAAAAACTGTATAGTTTATGGTAGATATTGCTTGAACCCAGAATCCATCAAAAGGACGAAAATGTCAAGTATATAAATATCTGGCATGTTTGCTTTCCAAAACAGAATGATCCAAGTATAGACTAACAGTTTAACCGGTCAAACCCGATCTACTCTTTTTCATGGTACGGCTAGGCTTATTTGCGATCGACGCGAAATTTATTTTGAATGTAGTTCAACATATCTTTGGTAATATGTCTATCGCTACAGTTTCTCTCGATTTCGCAGCGTTTACAGGCGAGTCTTGACGCACAATTTAACGAAAACAGACCATTTCCATGAAAAACTGTTAGACATATGCATTGATGCCTTTAAAATTAGCGTGAAAATAGAGAAGACAGACGTTTCGATCTGTTATCTTTGATTGCGTTTCGGATGCCACTTTGGTATGCTCTCTAGGTGTGCAATACATGGCCAAGATTTGCCGATTCTCCTTCCATAAATTCAGATTTTCCCCGTTGTTTTAGTAAACAAATACATCGTCAGGATTTGTTCAATTATTTGTGTTTTACAAATTTCTAAGTGTGCTTAGAGATATCAAACTGGGATATACCTAGATTGTCTCGAGAATAACTATCAAGCTTTGAAAGGGTATATATTAATCTCACATTGTGACAATCATGGAATTGACTATGTTGGACTGCCTTTGCTATTGAATTCGTAAATAGAAGTATATTGGGGTCTTGAGAAAGGATATGTGTTCATTCAGTATGTCGAAACTCAACATTGAGCATGCAAAAGTTATAATCATCTCCATGAAATAATGGATGCATAAAAGTAATGTTTATTGGCATTACATCGTAAAATATACGTTGTATTTCAAGGTTTGATTATGAAATGAAGTAACGATTCAGAATGTAGGAATTTATATATAAGGAAACCCTTTGAAAGCTCAGAACCTAGCTTATACTAATCATTCTTTACAATGATATATATAAAAATTGACTTTAGACATTTTTAAAGAAAACATTGAAAAAGATGCGTAGATTCTACATTGGATAATGTATATTGCGTCAAATGGACTAAAGCCAACGTGTTTTCATCACATTTTCGCGTGTTATAAGTTTCATATCATCGATGCATCAATCTTACATTCTTGGTTGGAATATATAATTATGTCGTTAGTGAATGAAAGATCAATTTAACACTATATTTAATTGTCGACACAAGGACGTTACATAAGTAAATATCATAAGTCAAAATGTAAATATATTTACGGGAAACAGTTAAAAATCAACACAAAGTGTCATTTATTAGAATTATCATATAATTCGTTTTACACGCACAAAACGGAGCAATCATATTTCTTGCAAATTGCATGTATAACAGTTCATTTTAAAGAGTTATATCATGGAATTTTAAAACGATTTTATGAAGGAAGAGTTCCGATGTCCTTCGGGAAAGAACATCTAGACGCCGATCGTGATTAATTAGTCTTTCGTCATTGAAGAAATTGAGTTTTCAAGGAATACATCTTCATTTAAACATTTTGCAATTGGAAAGTCAATTTTAATGGCATTGTTAACACTGGGATAAGTGTGTCAAGATGAAGCATTTTCATATTATGGATAATAATTTAGCGGTTTTAGCCACGATTTTACATCATGTAGATAATTTGTGAGAACTGAACCTAGATAAAGGGGTAACATATGTTACGGGTCAAATATATTCATCTCACGAGTGGTCAACGGAACAATGATAATGTTGAATTCTATAGAATAATCCTCAAAATTAGCCATAAGTATCACATAATTGTATCAATTTATATAGCTTGGAC
>LQRL01071302.1:2216-13964 GCA_001703475.1 Hydroides elegans
GTTTTTGGACAGATATATTGATTTCCTATTGATTAAAAGGATAACCTTCAAAGTGAAATTAAATAATTTGCGGTCTGGAGTAATTAGCAAGTGCCTGATATTAAGGCAATTATAATTAACATATGAAACGACGTAAAACACTATCCATAAAAAGATATAATGTCATTGGTTGCATGACGTGACCTGCATTTACTTTTCATCATTTTTTTTTTTCTAAACGTGTCAAGAATTTTGTCTCACAAATGTAGTATGATTAAGAACTGGTGCAATAATGCACACATTCAGTCTTGCACTCATTTATCCGAATCGTCAATGTAGTTTGAAAAATAATTAAAAAATATAAAACCTCATATAAAATTTGCACAAATGAAATATTTTAAAGATATATATAAATTCTTGCAAGAACCTTTAAATATCTCTATATTTTTTGGTAATTATTATAGTAAATAGTAAATAGTCAATAGAAAATATAGTAAAATGTTATTAAAACGTTAGTTTTTTTTTAGGATGTTAAGATTTAGCGTTTCTTTTAAAAACATACATATTAAACTGCTTTTATGATGATCAAGTACATTGCAATATATTGAATATAACAGTTCGTTTATTGCATCAAGAGAGCTACATTTGATAAAATGTAATGTGGTTGAACATGCCAATTAATGCAAAGTCTGATGAGAGACAACCTTAAAGATATCATGACTATAATAAAAACAATACAAATTGAATGCATTGGAAACTTTACTCTATATATCCGTAATGTGACAAAATTATTTTCCATATTCGAATTATGGAAATAAAAAAAAAACATTTCTTAAATATTATTATTGATTCCATTTGTCAAAACACACATTTTTTCTTTCGAATTTTGAAATCAAAGTTTTTTTTTTTAAACCCCAAACAAAATTAATATGGTTTTAAATCATAAAACCAACTCATTTGTCTTCATACTCATGCATTTGAAATAATTTCTATAATTTTGAGCGGCACCGGCAAACGTGGTATGCTCTGCAATAAAGGCTTCCTTAAACAATTCCTCACCACATTCCTGCATAGCTTCACCAACGGTACCGGTCTCTTGCTAAACTCCTTCAACATACTCAAAACCCCAATATCCGTCACAAAATATACGAGCGCTCCATTCTGCTGTATATGTTTAACCACATTGACATTCTGCGCCGATCCAAGCAACACCTTAAGAATCTCCCATCGTTGATTCATTGCCGCTACCACAATAGGATGCACCATCCAATTATTTGATAAATCCATATCAGCGCCCCACATTAGCAGTTTCTCAACACCTTCCAAATCGTTGTTTATCACGCAGTTCACGAGCGGTCTATGCTTTTTGGCGCCAATCAGATCCGGATTAGCGCCAGATGATAGGAGCACCTCCATTGTTTCATAATTGCGTTCGTTTGCGGCTACTGATAAGGGCGTAACGGCGTCAAAGAAGATGCGATTATAGCTAGCGCCATATGTTATAAGGATCTGGACGCATTTGGTGTGACCTTCGATACAAGCAAGAAGTAAAGGGGTGCGGCCGTTGCGCGTTAAGGTCTCGGGTTCGATTCCGCGGTCGGGTTTGAGGAGTTCCGAGAGGAGATTGGGTGTACCGTATATGGCGGCATGGTGAATGATTTGGCGACCGTCATCGTATACCTTAAACAAAGGAAAAAGACACAAATTGCGTATGCCTTATTTATGGATACAAAACATGTTTATTATAAAAATGAACTTATTTCTCGAAACACAAACAATTAAATAAGACGAGCGCATAAGCTATTTCTAGAAATGTTATAGATAGTTAGCGCTTCTCGATGTTCATATTTACATGTTTGATTATATATTGATTAACAAAACATAACATAAACGGATACCATCAGAAACGTGACAACAAATTAACATTACTTGCAAGCATTGATTGATTGAATGGATCGGGCAAACCATCAACGTACCATATTAACATCGCTTCCTGCTGTGACCAGCATCAACGCCGATTCCTCCATATTATGCGCCACCGACAGCAGCAGGGGCGTCGCTCCATTGTCATCTTTGAAATCTAACTTCGGTTTCAAACCCAGAAGCATCTGCAACGTATCCGTATTAGACACGGCCCAATGTAAAGCCGTTCGGGATGCGTCACCACGTTTGTTTATATCTAGGGATTGCCCGCATGTCAAAATACGTTTAACTATGGACGGTTCAATATTGGCAGCAACAGCGGTTAGTAAGGCGTTGTTTTCGTTCTTCGCGATTATGTTTATATCGGCGTCGTTTTCTAGTAGTGTTAAAGCACATTCGCTGTGTTCTTGCGATAAGGCCAATAATAATGCGTTCATATGTTCTTCGTTTTCTATATGATTGAGGTCGGATAGTGGAATGAGTTTCTTGAGGACATCATGGGTGCCCATAAACGCCGATATTGTCAGGGCAGTGTCGCCAGAATTATCGATCAACGATGTATCACATTTTGCATCTAATAATAGATCAACAACCTCTGTACAACCTATCTGAGATGCCCACATAAGAGCAGTTCTACCCTGGTGATCCCTGGAATTAACGTGTGTATTCGCCTTCAAAAGTGTGCCAACCATGTTTGTCAACCCTAGTTTACAGGCTTCAATAAGAACTGTTGTCTCTTTGTTGCAGAAATTAGGATCGGCGCCATGTCGCAGCAACTCTGCAAAAACTAGCTCGTCTTTCTTAAGGACCGAGTAATAAAGGGGACTGTTGCCCATATAGTCAAGCACATTGCAATTACTCCCATGATGCAACAGTAACCTGATGATATCACCATTATAAACCCTTCCAGCAATAGCCAGAGGAGTCTCGAAGCGCCTGTTTAATGACTCGAGCATTTCAGGGTGGTATGCCTCATAATAAGGCAATAATAACTGCAGTATATTGGTAAATCCCTTTTCTACAGCAATATGTAGACTTGAGCGACGTCCCACATCCTTTTGTTTTAATAGAAGTTTACGGTCAATATCAGTTACCGACTCCAGGATACATTGAATGATTTCAACCGATCCTAGGCGAACTGCCATAACTAAGGCATTTTCTATCCGTTTGTTTACCGACAACAAGTTAGCGCCGTGCTTGATTAATAACTGCAGTGTTTTGACATCGCCTACTTTTATTGCCCAATGAGCAGGGCTATAACTTCCGTATCTTTTCGGTGCAACGTTAGCTCCGCGATGTATTAAAACCTTCACCATATCAATGTGTCTATGTTGGATCGCTAATACAAGAGCATTGTCTTCGTTCTGGTCCATTGCGTTGATGTCAAAGCAGCCGCAATCCAAAGCAAATTTAAACACGGATTTCATATTGTGAATAATGGACCAGTGCAATATATTGCGGCGCATATACCCGACCCTCGTAATAGCGTGTTTGGTAAGAAGCGGCAGTAGTGATAAAACAGCAGTTTCGTACCCACAGATCGCGGCCGCCAATAAAGGTGTACTTCCTCTACGATCGATATGGTTCAAATCGACGTCACGCATGAGCAATGCCTGTAATATATCAGCGGACCCATTCAAGCATGCGAGATGCAGGGCATTGCAACCCTCAGCATTGATATGGTGGATATCCACTTCGGATTTCGTCATGATTTGGCCCATCATGTCAATGTTTTTATAGCGCACCGACAAAAGAAACGGTGTATCTCCATCATCATTAGGAACATCCGCGTGGGTGTATTTCAGTGCAAGTTGCAATATATCCATACTACCGACAGCAACGGCTATGTGTTCTATAGTATTTCCTGCACTATCCTGAGCGTTCGCATTGCATCCAGCTTTCAAAAGAAGATCCGTAATCTCAGGCTGATCGGCGTATGCGGAAACGAGTAACGCAGTATTTCCATCTTGGTCTCTCGTTTCCAGACTTATACCCGCCTCGATAAGTACGCGCACCATGTGTATATTCTGCTTCCATATAGCAATATGCAGCGGCACCCCAATACCAGTATCAATCGAATCACCAATCGCGTAATTAATATCATAATGATATATAACCAGCAACGTTATCATATCCACGTGGTCACCAAGGACTGTTCCCAAAAGTACAGGTGCACCCTTGGAGTTCAATGAGTGTACATTGGCGCCATGTTCTAGAAGTAGACGCGCCGTTTCGACTTGGCCGCTACGTGACGCTGCGTGCAAAGCTTCGTCGAGGAGAGGTTGCGTAAAGTCGCGTTGACGTAACACGTGGCGAATGTGGTGGATGCGCTTGGCGTGCACGTGGTCAACTAGGCTGGAAATAAAAGTATATGGAATGATTTTATTAGGAAAGTTATTCTAAAAATGAACTTATGATTAGGAAAGGAAATAATTTGGGAACTTTAGACGGGCGATAAGCATGTACTAGTGAGAGGATGGGCGAGATTCATCTAATAGGATTGGTGCATTTTAAGAATATAGGATTAGATTCTTAATTGATCAAGATCTTATCTATTACGTGGTATTTCCTTCAACA
Source organism: Hydroides elegans (assembly GCA_001703475.1). NCBI lineage: Eukaryota > Metazoa > Annelida > Polychaeta > Sabellida > Serpulidae > Hydroides > Hydroides elegans. The sequence continues at coordinate 6,696 of LQRL01071302.1, forward strand.
TGTTGCCGCAATATGATGCATGAAATATATACCTTAAATTCCATGTGATTTGTAAACTAAATAATAAATGAACAATTTCATCGTATAAATAAAGAAAATGATTAAACAAATGCCGGAGCGTCCATAGTTCATAAATGTTTTTTTTTTATTAATGTTTATTAGTCATTCCCCCATCAAGTATGAATAAAATGAAATGGGAGGCATAAAGCAAAGCCTGTACATTAGATCCAGGTTTGCATTTAGCCCGAACGTCCCTCGATCAATCACAATATTAGAGGAATCTCTCAGATGAGCAGAAAAACAAACTCATCTCTTGTGGGATGATTTCATATCGCTTCGCAAAGTTATTGCGTGAGTCACCGTTTAGTCATTTCCTCATTTTTTTGCATCCCCACTTTTTGTCAGGAAGTTATCTCAACAAGATGTTATATGGTTCGTTATATAAATAATTATCATTTTTAACATCGCCATATAAATATTGCATTGCATTTCACGAGATTCGCTATACACAATAAGAGTTATGTTGCAGGCAGGCACTTGCGGCATCTTCTGTGATCGCAGCAAAATTAAACGAAAAAAATATAGTAAATATAGCTGGAAGTTCTGTCTTGCAAGAATTTGTCTATACCACTGAATGTTATAGAATTAAACGAGAAGAATTCAATAAGATTGTTCTACACAACTTTATACAACGTTACCTTTAAAAAAAAACGTTAAAGATTTTTTTCCATAGCCAGATGCGATAATGTCCTTGTGCGTACTTAGATTTGCTTGCAGTGTTTCTTTGCTTCTCAGATTAAATAAAAAGAGCATTTGATATCTATGGGTAGCACAACATTGCTGCAAACCATGAGGTGTGCTAGGGATAGCTGAATATGCACTGTCTAAAGCAAGAAAAAGATTTACCCAAAAGTACCAAACAGTTATTACAACAAAAAGTTCATATTGAATTAATTATTAATTTGATTATTAATTTGAATAATAGTGAGAGTAAATGAATTTGGTCCGCTATAATTGCTATTTTTAACTTTCGTGATATTAAAAATGCATACGACTATAGGTTAATCTATATTGACTTAAACCATACCTTTGATTTTCAGGTACAGGTTCCATTCTGTCGTTAGATATGCCGGCGTTTGCCATGCTATTTGCACTTCCACATCCCGTTTCATGAAACCGTGCAGTATTCCCGGAAATCATTAATATTTTAATAAAGTTTAGTCCTCGATAATTGTATGATTATAAAAGAATGAGGAAATCAATATCAATGATAATTATGTGGAAAAATATTATTTCACATCACATCACAATTATCCATATTATATCACATATTAGCATGTATTCTTTACTCATTTCTCCTTGTAGCCAGAATGCCTAAGCGAGAATTTGAGCTGACTAATATTCGTGCAAGATATGACTACCACAACGACTCATGGTTTACCTCGTAAACCTCAAAATGACCTATCTACTACTCTGTCTTGAATACTTAGATGGAAGAAAACTCTTGCAACTCAATATTTGAAACATACTTTGAAATAAATGTTTGCATCCATATAATGATATTCAATGCTTAATTTCTTCAAACAAATAACAATCGTTCAAAACGAGAATTCCCCCATTTGCATTGTTGATTTCCGTTGTTTACTGGATATTGCTCGCAAACAGACTTGCGCCGCCAAGGCTTTAAATTTGCTTCCGCACTCTCTCCATATCTCATGCCTTGTCATGTTGCTATTCTTTATGAGCCAAGCAGTCCGTATATTGGCAGCAATAACGTAAACACATTTTGGTTTTGGAGGTTTATATCGATATGAACTACCGGTTAGTCTCCTTATTTTTTACTGTTGCAGTTTGGTAGGTGTTAAATCACCGAACGTAAGAAATAAAATGTGAAACATATTTGAAATTCTATTGCATTTGTAGCTTTACTTGATACACCCTTTTATATGCCCATTTGACGAGACGTTGAATATCTACTTACTCACAATCATGAATTTTTAATCATCCATCTTAAAGTTAAGACCGATATTTTTATAATTCTTAACGGTGGTATACACGGGTATGCCTGCTCATATCGGACGCAACAATTTAAATAGAAAAGTCGGTGTCCGCTCAAAACGGACACGGGTAAATTAATGATATCCAGGCAAAACGTCCCGAATTTCGGCAACATACAATTGTATGTCATAAAGGCCCCGTGGCCTAGTAAAAAGTTCATTACAAAATCATCATCACAATAAAAGAATTTCAAATATAATAATCTAGTTTGATACTCAATTTTTATTTCATTTATGTATATTACTAAACAGAAAAGAAACTGCAACAAATCTCTGCCACATTTATTCTGTTTATTCATTGCTACACAAGCATGGGGCGAAAAGTTCAGGGCAGATTATCGCATTAATAAAATAAGCTTCTACTGAAAAATATATATATATATATACAATTATAACACGCAAATGTTCATTAAAAAATAGGACAACTGCGAAAAAATCAGTATTGGTCATCTATGTTGGTTTACATAACGCTTTTAATTCAAGGAAACGTACAATACATCAAACACTATTTTGAATTATATTATATGAATAGGAAAGGTTGTTTATTGTAAGACACACTAACAATAACAATGGACATAGTTACTGGAACTACAAAAACTGTTATATATTAAGAGGTTATTATCCCTATTTTACAATGACTATACAAAATATGATCATAACGGGAAGAAACAGTTCAAAGGAGGTCAGAGGAGAAATTTTTCCTTGCGATCAAGTACGGGTAATGAGAAGTGTCTTTCGAAAATGGGATTTTAATGCTCAATTGACTCGAACTTGCAGTTGTTTTATTGTTATATACCTAGATATGGAGGTTGCAATGGGCTACATTACACTAATCTAGCAAACAATGCATAATCTCAAGTAGGAGAAAAAGATTTATATATGGTTCTTGAACGAATGAGTACAAAATGTTAACGCCTATTTAATGTTGTATTTGAATAAGGTTTATTTTACGTTATGATCATTTATTAATGAAAGTCATATAAAATGTTGAAATATGTATGGAATATAAGTAAACCTTAGTCATTGATGGATAACTTAACAATTTAAAACCTATATTTCATAAGGTGAGCTTATCCATTTTCCCCCTCACATAATATGTTTATATCAATATAAATGTGAACACTATTTAAAAATAAATTGAAAAGGTAAATCGCACGCGTACATTCCATCATGAAAATGTATGTTTTTTAAATATTATAGAGGTACTTATTGAAACAGCGATCCGATAAGATGTGTTGAAGCTAGTGTTGGAAGCGATAAAATGTGAAATTAGGTTAACCGACGCATACTCTCTAACACAAAGGACATTGTGCGATTTGGCCGATATTCATACCCCAAAAATGATGATTTCCGAAATATATAAATCCATATATTTGTGCATACATTTTGAAATAATATTCTTTCAGTGTTAACTCAGTGAAATATCTAGCGGTTTGATTGCTTGTTTCATATAGAAAAGTGATTTCTTATATAACCACCCAATGAGCAGTTGATTTTATCACCATGTGGTATATTCCGATATTTATTAGTTCTATCTAACTATTAATGTTGTCATTATTTAAACTTTTGACGCAATATAAAAAAAAATCATAATTCATCACGATAGATTCCATTTTGGGTGGTTTTGAAAAAATATAGTGCATTTTGTTGCGAAATTCAATATTTCAGTAGTCTAATATATTGCTAAAAATGGTAGGAAAAGTTCAATTTTGGTCAAAGCCGCATTCGACCCCCAAGCTCGTTTTCAAATATATGTTTTATCTTTATATTATCTGTAATATATGTAAAATTCAGCTTTGGGGTCGAATGCGGCCTTGACCAATTAACTTCGATTTTTATCGCGTAAAATAAACCTTCTTAATTTGTATAAATTCGAACGATATTTTGTAAAAACACCCTGCCATGAGATATCGTATCGGCTTTATAACTTAAATCTTATTGTAAATATACTATTGACTAAGCTCTAATTGATATGCTAAGTAATGTTGATAATACTTTTCTTGAAACCAGTTCTTTATAATTATTTTACGAACACCCCTCAAATTACAAATGAAATTCCTCCAAGTGTTTTAAGGGCGTGTTTTTTGGAAAGCATGTTGAATAGAAAATATTAGAAAAATTGTTATCAATGCTTTAGATTGTAAGCTTTCAAGATATATAAAAATATTTAAGAAAATCCACAATTTATTTTTGAATGCCCGATTATGAGCTCTGGGGTCTTTTTCCTTATGTAAGTCGCACATAGTCCAAATTTCATGTTTTAATATCTTAGACAAAAGAAAGATATTGGCCTTAAAACGACGTCGCGTCAGGGTAGCTGATTTTCAATCTGCTCATAAACCTATCACGTTATACATGTAATAGAAACATGATGACGATTGAAAAATAGCCATCGCAGCAGATATTTATTGTCACGCATGCAAAAGAAAAACACATTTTGTAATCCTGCTTTGATATATTAGGGTAAAACGCATTAATTATACAAATATATTTTTGAGAGAGATCCTTATTTATCTTAATATTCAAAATACGTAGCCGTTATCTAAAATTTAATTCAATGTTTATACTATAAAAGAAAAGATATATACTCACCCAAGCGAGAAAGGATACACGACTTCAAAAGGCCATATCTCTGGTTCTACTGAGTGGATCCTCATTAAATTACAAAGAGATATGTTTTAAGCATAATTAAGAGTCTTGTAATTTTAAAAGCCAATCAAAATTAAAGCAATAACATATCAGTATTTAAATTTATTGGTATCGAAGATCCAGTGCTAAAACTAGACAGAAACATTTCACATGGTTAATATATCGAGTGTGTCCACCATATACAGCCAACATTTCCTTAATACGGAGTGGCACCGACATAACCGGGCGGTTGATGATTGTCTGAGGAAAGGCGTGCCACTCTTCGATACGAGCCTGTCTGAGTGCAGTGCGTTTTTGGGACATGTTGTCCCGATCATGTGCGACTATGTAGATGGTTCCAGGAGTGCTCTGTCGGGTTATTAACCGTAAAAAAGATGACCAGGGTAGCGTCTCGATGTCGGTATCAATAACATATCGTACACAAACACCCGCGACATGAGGGCGGGTATTTTCACGTTTGAGGATAGCGCAAAATATACATAGCAACTTGGATGTTGAATATGGCCCAGTGCCCCTGTAAACCCGATAAAACCCGCCCGTGCGAAAGACTTGGCACCGCGACTCTTCGGTAAACACCGTTCATGACCAACTGCGTTTCATCCTATCACCACAACGATTCGCCTTATCTAAAACACATGATTTTGACATCGGAGGCGGTTATAAACTCGTTTGATAGCCGAACAACAAGACCGAATCCCGTGTTCGCAGAGGCGGTTGATGAATGTTTGACTGACAATTCGTGGATTATGGGTTCCTGACGTCTGGATGACGGCCAATGTCGCTGCGCATAATTGCTCTCGGAGGCGCTGCACGCGATGCTTTTGATGTTGACGCGTGGTCATTACGCTTGGACGGCTATAGCTTGGTCTGTCTAATGATGTCGCAGTTGGTTAGAATCGCGTTTCGAGACGCTAAATCACAGCGTCTGTGCACTAAAATTGTCTGGCGACCTTTTTTTTTGGAACTCCAGCAGCCAGCATACCGATAGCTCGTTCTCTTCTTCTTTAAATACGCGTGACATTATTATTTGTAAGTTAAAAGAAAAACGTCATAAGTTAAAAAAGCCAAATGTTTGAGTTTTGTTAAGGAACACAAGCGTGTGGAAAAATGCTCAAATTTTAAGCTACAAGGTCTATTTTGTTTATGCCAAAATGAGAGTGAGGATACCTAAAAACCCAACACTATTACCATAAATGTTAAGTATATAACAAAGCAGGTAATAAAAAGAGTCCAGTATTACCAAAAACATCCCCAATTTAGTTTTTCTCGAGTTTAACATGCTCTATATTTTAATTTTGGTGTAAAAATCTGAAAAGTGTCGATAAATGAAATAATAAATATGCAAGATTAATGTGGCTTACAAACCTCTTCAGCAGTAAGTATTGTCAAAATCAACAAACTAGCAGTTTTAAATATGTGATAAGCTTAAGTGTTCATAAATTTATTACGTTCCGGGAGGGTATATCAACCCATTAATTAGTCTCTTCTTTAATTGGACAAAACAGGGTGTCATATAGATTGAATATACAAGTTTATAAACATATATTAATATTCAAATGTGCTCATTATCATGTTTCCAAAAACACAAGACAATATCATTATTTTTAGAAATGTTTTGTTAAGGGCCTGGCAACACGAGAAGCTTATTAAAGCTTTTTCCAATAACACCATGTTTTTGAATTTGCATATCATGGAAATTAAAAAAAAACGCTCGTTTCGTTTTAAACAGTTAGACGTGTTTTTTTCTTATACATTGAAACACGGTTCGTTGGGGAATACAATTCGGAAAAAACTACCTATGTGACCAGGCCCTTCTCGTATAAGCACCGAATGTACAATCGACAATTAAAAGACATAACCAATCGTTTTAGACAATTTATATATTCGTAAAACATTCGCGACTCGTACCAAAACCATCAAGAACACAGAAAAAGTTTTACCGATGTAAGCATGAGAGAGACAAGTCAAAACTTACCATATTTATCAACATGAATATACTTCGATTATATACCTAGAAATTGAGCTCTCGTAAATGCGCTATCGGAGTAACTAGGCCAGCATTCGATTCTTGATGCATCACATATCTTCTTACATATATTCTCTACTTAGACATAATTTGAATGAGTGTTTTACAAAGCACAAGACTGTCGCCTTGCTAATATAAAAGGCAGATTCAATGGTTTCCAGATAATGATTAGATGAATGGCTTGACATTAAGGATATGATAAATGGAATTACAACTTTATAACATTGGCAATCAATGTTGTCATATCTAATAGACAGTATGCGCCTTTCTTCATAAACTTGCTAAAGCTGTGTTAATTGCATTTATCTTATGTATGACGGCTTGTAAGTGGAAATTGATAATAAAATAGGGATTATAAGATGAAAATATATAGACTGTGTACTAAGATGCACAACAACTGTTATATTTTGTAGATAGATTACGTTAATTATTTACACGAAAGGTGTCATACTTTTTTGGATGTTATCATAAGAAAAAATATCATATATATTATTTTTCATTTGTAAACTTTTTTTGTTTGTTTTTATACAGCAAATT
>LQRL01071302.1:20851-32277 GCA_001703475.1 Hydroides elegans
TACTTGCCATCATATTCCGAGGCTATGAACCCCTATCGAGAACCTTCGGAACCATATGGATAGGTGAGTCTTCGTATGGAACCCAGCCTCAAATCACACACCTCTGAGTCCTAGGGCACATTACAGGACCGATATCGACAATACCGGATGCAAAAATTATACCCAGATCGCGCACGACATTTTAAACACGGACGTCTGGGAAATGGGGACGTCACCCACTTCGATGTTCAGCGTTGCCCCAAGTTAACGAAGTTGGGATATAGTAGATATACATGTATGATATTTTGCGATTATGTCGTTTTCTGCCGTTTGTGTAATGTAAAAAAAGTTTAGGATTGCAAGTTTCAACTAATAATGATACTTAAACCAGAGGCAGTTGTTTTTACTTTAAGGACCCTGATTTTAGAAATCTTATTTGATCGTAAGTTGACATGGTAATGGACGCAAAAAAGAGGCCACAAAAAGGCTAATGGCCGAGTGCAACCATAGTACTTAAGTGATTGTTTGACACTTTCTCAAGCTTGTCTTAGCCAAGTCATTTCTTGGAGTGCAAGATTGTTCCTTAGGGGTTATTACGTTGATAAGCTTGATTTCATATACCTAATTTTCCTCGGGGTGCAACTTATATTTTTGAGTCGTAATTCTCCAAGCACAACTCAAGCTCAACTCAAGTTCGATTCAACATTATTTCATTTTTCTGTGTCAAGGCAAATGAAAGCAATTTGATATCGTTATGAACGGATACTTCGTTTGCATGAAACCTATTATGAAACCTTATTTATTTGATAGGGGTTTTCATACATTTTGAACATCTCACATACTTTTTGATCATTTTAAAACAGTATTTTACTAAAGTGAAGTGTGAAGTGTATGAATAGATGATCATTGTTGATTAAAGAACCCATTGCCCATGAACCTATCTGAAAGCAAAGGTCATGTCTAAAACAATCGCTCCGTATACCGAGAGCATGAAGACGAAAAAAATGCAATGTTATCAATAATTGTTTCATTGGGGGTAAAAACATATTAGCGATCAAATCCTTCTCGGTAATGAATAAATGTAATGATTTCTGCAAGCATGACCAATACGGCATCATTTGGTAGACGAAACCGAATTAAAAACGTTGCATCGTTAAACTCCTAGAAGGGATTCGATCTATCATGAATAACACGCTCGATAGGCTGATTTTCATTCACATCAATATCATCTTGAATATCCATATATTCAGTTTTTTTGCATTGATTTCCATTTATGAACTTAAAATGTAACTATTCAAATCACATATTTTTACAAAGTGGATAAATTTAATTTCTATACTTATTTATACACATATATATGTATATTCTCACAAAATGACGAATATGGTGTATGATTTTAATAAATCCTTGACTTCAAATATATAAAACTTATGCACATCAAATACATATGACAGTATTTGACATATAAATATCAATAATGCAAGCTTGAGTAATGCTCAAGCACATTAACCCAAGTATGACACTTGCACTCCAAACCCTTACTCAAGTAACGCTCAAGTCTTACTTGGGGAAATCAGGGATAGTTGCACTTGGGCATAAGTGATTAACCAGGGCCTCATCAACCCAAGAAGGCCACCATTAACAACAGCATAAATATGAGCATCTGATTGAGGCGGTTAGTCCGGGTCAAAGAGAACCGGGAAAGTTAACTAAGTTCTTACGGTCTTTCAAAAAATGATATATCCAACAAATACATTTGTTACAGAAATGCAGCATATACCAAAAGCATTTGATATGCAGCACTGTAGTCCCTTTTATACAGTATAGATATATGAGAACATAATGGATAACAATACCTGAGTACTGTCTATGTTATCATTTCTTTGATTCAGTTTTTAAGCATACAATTTTAAAATAATAGAGGATCATCGTTGACACCATTATTATATACAATGTGTTTCGTTAAAAGGAAGATTTGAATGACTGATTCTTTATCAATCAACCATACCATATATCGTTTCTGTTGATATTTTTTTCAATATGATATGGATAACGGTTCATGCGACCCGTTTGGGATATCCGAGTTCAAAATGTTTATTGCTATGTCAACTCTGTATTCAGGCTTTCCATCATGATTATCGATTTCTCAAACGATGTGATATATTATGAATTATACTAATTGTCCACCCACATAAATAATTCAAACCCATGCCATAAAAGACGTAATGATGACGTAAACAGCCTCAACAGTTTGTAGGACTAAAGCTCCGTTTCGAAAAAGGTTCTTCCCACTCGGCAAGGGTCGTCCAAAGTACGTCTTTTTCGGACGTGACGTCGAGAGGACGACCTTATTTGGGCCCATGTGTAAGTTTTCCGGACGTCTTTTTACGTCCCGGCGTCCGTAGAACGTCATTCGTACGTCCGATTCGGACGCGACGTCGAGAGGACGTATTTTCTACGTCCGCGACGAATAAAGACGTCCGGAAAACTTACGCATGGGCCAAAATTAGGTCGTCCTCTCAACGTCCGATGACGTCTTGCCGTGTGGGTTAGAACAGAAACCTGCAGTTGTTCACCAAGAACAACCACGTTCCTACATAGTTAAAAAAATATTTTTCTTATTCGTTATATAATGAATATGATATAAACAGGTTTCAGAAGGCTGAGCCTTTTTTGTCCAAGGTATTATTATAATTGGGATTTCGCCCGCGCACCGATCACGCACTAAACGTCATAATATTCGATGACACTACTTTCCTATATATTTGTTTTCTGAGTGTACATGTATATATATATACTGACGCAAAGTAATAACGCAACTGTGTTAGAATACTTTAATTTATTTATTTTTTGGGTTACAGTCATGAAATGGACATATAATGCTTAAAAGTCTAAGAACAAACTGTATTGATAATCTTGAAGCGATGCTTATTTCTGATGACGTAAAAAGTCACACATAGGTGTATGACGGGTGTGGAATAATGGCGAGTATTTCGATCGCCACAAACTCTTCAAAACCCTAATGGAATGCAATCGAAAGGAAAATCGGAAGGTTCGCAAAAAGAATGAAATCAAAATATACACAGGTCGCAACGCCACAACTTCATGAACGTAAGAGATGGCCAAATATTGATGTGCTAGAAAATGATGTTTTGAAAAAAGCATTCGCAAAAGCGGTAGCTGTTGTGTTATCCTGAGTTAATTTATTTAAATGTTACCGCCAGCTTACCAGCTATTTGTAGTACAATTTCTGGCCGGAGCCAACAAGGTTTTCTACGCCTACTTACGATCGCTTGGCGCTAACTTCGCATCTTCGATATCCATTTGCAAATGCAAGCGGTGCAGCGAATTTGGGTGTAGTGAGTCATAACAACTAGATGAGTCGATAGAAAGAGCAAAATTGTCAGCGCGACAATGGAATACGAACTAACAGTATGTGCAAAAGCGACTCCTGAATGAACGTGGGCGGCGTCCGAATGATCGTGCGCAAGCGAAATATTGGGTCGATTCACTTTAAAGTAGCAAAACATAAACTATACAGAATCATTCGAATGTTTCCAACAAGAAATTTATAACTGATTTTATGAAAACGCTGAGATACAACAGTTTGAATTAACAGTTGCGTTTTTACTTTGCGTCAGTATATTTCAAATTTGGTTTTATACTATATTACATATAAGTAGGCATAGCGCATATATAAAAAAATGAAAGGTCTGCGAACCGCGAACAGATTCTTTGGGTAACGATATGAAGACTATATGATAAAGGTACATCGTTGGTCGGCCATGTACGATTACGTTGATACGATCACTTCAATCCGAGCTTTAACTAATCTTCGATTATTTCAAAACCTTGGTAGAATATTTAGTAACCAATGACCGTTCGATTCCCTTTTAGAGCAAGACGTTTGTAAAAAGGTCCCCCTAGAAGAAATAAAAACCAGACGCTTACTTAGCATTGTCCTCGCTTTATTGTTCGAAAATACGTCACGTTTTTGTTAGGTTTTTGTTAGTAAGGAAAGATAAGTAGGTGATAAATATGGCATTATGATCGTAGCAAGATTTGGGTTAATCTCGAGATATGAAGTGTCGATCGCAAATGGATTATCCGTCTTAGACGGCACGGGATCTATTGCGAATACCCATTTAACTCAAATCAGTATGTAGTTCGCGATCCAATTGTATCATAATTCCTTAACAAAATGTACATTAAAGGCTTTCGAGTGAAGACCACAGCTTTTATGCGATATTTTCTTTCAACACACAAGGAAAATGAGTTCATGTTTTCGTTAAGGGGGACTTGCATGATATCAATGTATGTGTTGTCTTTATGAATGTATCCGGACTTTATATTGCCATAGGGGAAGAAAATTAAAGTGCATTATTAATCATACGCGTGCTATAGTCATATAGTGAATGCATAAGGATCTGTTAGTGTTAATAGCTATTGTTTATCAGCTTATGACATTATGATATGTCTTAATATAGAAAATATTACATTAAGGGATAAATATATGAAACTATATATAATCATTAATCAATCCACAAATGTTTGATAGTAAACAACATTATTAAGTAGTTAAGGATATGAATTATCTGATAAATGATAACAACTCAGATCAAATTATAGGATAAATAAAATGACCGGACTATATTTAACAATACATCACAGTATTTAAAGTGAAGAATCTTTTCTTTTTTTTTCTTTTTTTTTTTGAAATTATATTAGTGCAAATACAGTAACTGTTGCTATCTGTTTATTTATTACCACTGGATTTATGTTACAAACGAAAATGAAGTCAATAAAATATTGGGTTTAATCAATATAAACCCGATCTGTTCTTGCAAAATGGTTTACGAAGATTTATTCACATATTCAATATAAAACGTACATAATTTGATATATTTGCATCATATGCATTCCTCTCTAATGAGCCGCCTAATGCACTATATCGAATTCTAGTATCGGATAGATAAAAGGAATATAAAACATGTGAAGGAGCAATAAATTTCTATTTTGAAATCAAATCTCATGGCTTGAGATCTGATCCTTAATGTGTGGACTACTTCAAGCAAAGAATTTCGATTGATAAGTAAACAGTGGACCCCATTAGATCGCTGCTCTCTTAATGCAATGTCATAAAACTCAGAGATAGAGATACTTCTTCTTTTTGGTGGTCTCCCATTAAGAAACCATATAACGAAACATTATTTATTTTTTTATTATATTTAAACATATAAACATGGAGGAACCTAAAGCTGTAATACCGCGATTCGAGAGCGCCGAGCGTTTGTTTTTCGACTCATCTATGAACATACCCCGCGAAGGACTAATAACGCAAACGAACTGTCTCGGAACTGAGAGCAGCGCGCTTCCGGTAATCACGGAAAAACTAACCGTCAAAGATGACGATGAGGTGGATAGACAGAAGCGGAAGTGGCTACGAAAACTGGTTTCCGATGAGTTACATGGAAAAGGATACGGTGTTCCCGGGCGTGGTCGGCGGGTCAAGAGTCAACAGATTACGTCACAGCGGACTGATCCTGTTGGGAATCATGAAAACCACTCAAACATGGATAAAGCGAAAAGTAATTCGACGCTCTTGGAGAATATAGGGGAACATTACAAATCACGGGATGGATTGTCATCACACCGGAAGTCATCGAAAAAGAGTAAGATGTATTCGAGTAATCCGATTCTACATTCGGATGAGCGGCGTAAATCGGTCCATAAAATGCGACGCGAAAGCACGTTTACAAATACAACATTCACTTCTATGCCATCCAAAATCAACCTTCATTCCTTGAACTTAACCGCAAAAGACTTAGACCTCATCAAAACAAAGGACCACAGGCATGCCGCTAAATCTGGTAAATCCGGTGCCCGCATGGTCAATGCTGATGATATTTTGAACCAGCAAACTGGATTCAAAATGGAAGATGATGATGATTTAGATGATGAGGATGAAGGATTAAGTGATAAGGAGCAGAGGGCGTCGAATCAGGTTCAAAGTGATTGGTTGTTGGATGAACAGCTCAAAGAGGAAATGAGGAAGTTTCAGCGCTTGTCTAATAAGCTCTCGATTCGGAAACCAGGTGAGCGAGAAGTGTATATGGGCAATTTCACCGTTATCCACGTTACATTTTTGAGTAATTTCTTATGTTTCGATGTGTCTAGTATGTATCGTTGATGGGATTAAAATTTTCTTTTAGCGGTTCTCAATAGTAGAGAAGGTTATCTTTCATAATTGGTAACATTAAATACACCCTGGCTTTTTATTGAACGGGGACACAGCGTTACACCTCGTTATCCACGTTACATTGCGTGTAAAGTGGATAACGAAGCTGTTACGTTTTGTCCTCGCTTAATGAAAAGCATGAAAAGCCAAAGCCTATTTAACGTTTCTAATTTGTAAATATGACAATCTCTACTATTCAGAAACACTTAAATAAAGTTTGAATTCAATCAATGATACATAATAGGCACATCGAAACATCAGAAATTACTCAAAAATGTAACGTGGATAACGGTGGAATTGTCCATATGATGTATGTTTATGTGCATTCAGCAACTCTTTGCGTCTGCGATTGCAGATGCATAAAGTCGCTAAGCGTGCCCTTATTCCTGTTTTTTTTTTTAACTTTTGAAAGAGTCCTAAGCATTCATCTATATTTTATGAAACATTGATGTTAGTTAATTTACCCCCTGGGATTGTGTCAGAAACATATTTGTAGAGGGATTTGTGTTGATGTGTAAAATCTAGTCTAGAAAAACGATAAAATACTCCCTAGTCAATAAGCTTCCCTATCGAATGAACCCTATCGAAAATACCTTAATGTTGATAACGTTCTTTTTTTTATTTTGTTTAAACGTGAGTAGTATGACGAATTTGGCAAGTGTATGTTACTGTTCACGTATATCTAAGAACAAAAATATGATCGATGGGGTAATCTAACAATCAATTTGTTATCCAATATGGTGAATAATGATAAATTATCATTTGGCGATTGACGGACGATGGATCAGGGGAACATATTGAAGTCAGATAGTTTGTCTAGACAATATAGTATATATACACTGACAAGAAAAAAAAATATTTTCGAATTTTTGTCATATTCTCATAAAATATCATATTCATCCTTAACATGTACCAATTTGATCTCTATTATCCGTATGACATCAATGTTTAAAGATACACATTTACATATAATCCTAGGCTAAATTAACATGTTGAGCGTCAATGCAGTGACGTTTTAAATATTACTATCATACATTAAGATGCTCCAAACAAGTTTTCCTTTAGTTTTTTTTCTTTTTCATCGTGAAACAGACAATAAAAAGAGTTATATTCTAATTTGTATGACACTATTTTACATGTATATTTTAAAGTATCCCACCCACCCTTCCCTTGCCGTTTTCAATTTTGCTTTAAAATAATCTCATTGGTGCGTTTACCATGGCCAGGGGTGTTGCTATCAACATTAGATTTAATAAAAATATACCGCCAAAGACTGCTGTAGTTTTAATTGGGGTTTAAACATATTCAACGCAGGAGTAATTAGACAAGGTATGGTCATGGTATTGTACGGATTCAAATGTGTCTCCGAGGTGTATTCAACAGATGCTCAGTTTCTAATCATTTGATTAAGAGCGATATTCTTGAATATTTTTTTTACGAAGCAGATTTTATGTCCCGCATCACCGTATCACATTCAAGGGGGGGGGGGGTCCCAGGACGAATACATTGGAAGACACGATTTGTTTGGTAAAAGCGTGTTCAAGGAAAATGCGTTTAGTGTAACCAGTCCCTGATTCTCAAAAATAAGTAGCAAACTATTTATATACCACATTTATGTTCTATTTAGACGAGGACACCATGGCAGCGATCGAGCGACGCATGAAGGAAATCAAGATCATGACTCGACCCAAAAGGGACACCCGACCTGTCATCGAGCGCATAGATGCGGAGTTAAGGGACAGAATATTGGTAAGCATGTCTAAAAAAGTATGGCTCAACATTATTATTTCGGTCTGTACGCTGTGTCATAGGCCAGTACGGCTTATCTGCAGGTAGCCTTTTGTAACATTCGTAATAATTGAAATACACGAAAAGACATGATTTTTGATAATAAGATTCGTTTGATGACATTCATAGAAGCGATTAAACCCAAATCTTTCCATATATTGTTAAATATAATCTAAGAGGTTATTCTTTGTTTATTTCAGAAAATAGACATTATACCCATCAAAGAACTGAAAAGAGATAAGCGGAAGAAATGGAAGGTAAGACATTCAACTGGATTCCGAGAAAAATATGTAAATTATATATGTAATGTAAATATGTAATGTAAATTACAAATATATTTGATTTTCATCGAATCCAAAGTGAACTCTGTAACCGGAATAATATCATGAACTTCTTAATGATTCTGGAGTGAACATGTCCCCGATATAATTGCATGACTTCGCAAAGAAAGCTTTGATTGAATTCCATTCAAATCCCACACAAATGACTGGCTTATTTGTAAACATGCAAATCAAATGTGAAGAAAAATGCATTGCATTGTATCGCTAAAAGCTATTAAATGTACGAAAAGGATAATCGCTTATTTACTAAACCAATCCAATGTGATTAAGCGGACAGATAACAAAAGTGTTGTTGTAATCGACTGTCTACGATTGAAATTGAATAGTAATTTTGATTATTCTTTGAAGTGCTCTACTGTCGTATTGAATAATCCCATTTACTTAGTGAACAGTTGATTTAGTAAGCAATGCTCAGTGCTCATATCAAACGCTAAAGAGTGTTTTATCGGAGAAAAAATCACTAACTTTACCAAATTCATGAGTCTAAATGCGCTTCAAGCTGTATCTCATAAGAAAACATTGAAAGTATGTGTTGTTATAAAGAATTCTATAAAGCATGAGATGCATGAAGCGTCCAGTGTGGCCAAACCCTTTCTTAAAAATCAATGCCCTATAATGGGTAAAATAAAATAGAATTTTATAACTTATGAATAAAGCAGTTAAATCTAGGGAACTCGTGATGTGTTATGTGGATGTTGATGTTTGAACCGTGTCAATATTTAGGAATCATTTAGGCATTGCTTCATTGCCGTGACCTTCATATTTAAAAAAAAAGAGTTTAAGAAAGCATTATTTGTCTGTATACTTCATAATTTGACTAGATTTTTACTTTCAGTCCTGCACAGTTATCATGCTTATTTTAAACCCTTCACTCATTTATTGTTTTCCAATATTATCAATTATGTAGATCAGTTTAATCACCAACATGATGATTTACACTGTTTTGATAAGGCTCTCTAAGCAGTTTTTGTTCAGTTTTATATCACAATTAATCTAGATACATCAATGATTGTATCAAATATGCGCATATCACATCTGGTCGCTTGTTAGGGTTGGACAATGGATCATTTTAATGATTTTTCAAGAACTATTTTGCGAGTGGACTTCAAGCTTCAGTAAGAAAACATCTGACTATCTGATTATCTTATCACCTATTGCAAGTGATTTGAAAGTAAATTTTGCTCTTTTGTTACAGCTGAGAGACATGTTTGTTTGGAGCGTACAGATGATTCAACTACTTCTACGATGTTTCCGTAGCCGTAAAAAGTAATTATATTTTCTATTCATATACTGCTATATATTTTTCCCTTAACAAAACTTGCTGGTATTTCTAAATTTGACATAGAGTTTCTAATCTGTTCCAGATGAATGAAGAGCACCTCACGAGGTGTTCCTAAAAAAGGTGTTCCCTTCCAAAATTGATCCAGCTACACACTTTCGAAAAATGTCTTCTAGCTAGAAGAATTTAAGGAACACCTTTTAAAGATTATGTCTATTTATACCGAATCTTTCGAGAATTTTCATTTTAATTTTATCCATAGATATGTAGCTTGGCAAGATAAACTAAAAAATAAATGAAAATTGGTCATATATATAGGAAGTACAATTTTGATGTTTCATAAAAGGTGTTCCTCTCCGGATTCTATCCTCTCCGTGGAGCGCAAGGAGCCAAGCTATTTACAAAACTAGGACACCTTTTTGTAAAAAAAATGTTTTATAAATTCGATTATTTACTGTAAATTTTCATGTATCTTATGTATTTTCATGTAAATTGTCATGTGTTTTATGCTCATACTAACACTTTTTTGTTTTTAATTTGGTCGTGGGGTACCCTTCATGAATCAATTCAAGTTAAACATATAAATGCCTTGGCGGTCAAGCCTTGACTTGGCAAAATAATTTTATTGATAAAAACTATGATGAAATAAACCTTTACCAACAAAACAACCAAGTAAGCCAAAAAAAACATAAAGATGTAAAAAACAAAATTCCTCTA
Source organism: Hydroides elegans (assembly GCA_001703475.1). Taxonomy (NCBI): domain Eukaryota; kingdom Metazoa; phylum Annelida; class Polychaeta; order Sabellida; family Serpulidae; genus Hydroides; species Hydroides elegans. Next base: position 31,194 of record LQRL01071302.1, read on the forward strand.
TTTAGGAGAATTGCCTTGAGTAAATTTATCATCTTTTATCATCATTATTATATAATTTTTACTTAGTAAACTACTGTCTAGCACTTGTTAATCGATTCAATAATCCTTTTTGACACATTGCTCCTACTCGTTGTTTATCTCGATGGGTATAAATAACCTCAATAATATCCAGATAATACACATGTTATGAAGTTTTTATTGGCTTAAGGCTCGGTTAATTAAAACGCCTATTTCCAATAAAAGTTGGACTATGGAGTATATTAAATGCATATTTATGAGATTTTGTAAGTAGTGTTTACAAGAAGTCTAACATTGTTTGATCCGTACATTCATTATCAATCCGTTGTGCCAATGAAAAAAAAACGTAAGCTAGTTCAGCAGTGCATTTCACTGGATTTATTTATATAACCAGATGAACCGTCGACATTATTGAATAATTCTAGTTTATCCGGACTGATATTACTTTTTTACTTTAACTACAACTAATCTGTCAAAGCTTGATACTGATTCTTCGCATCATAATATTTATATGTTCTCATAAACAATAAAAGTCTGATGGTCTGTTTAAGGAAAAAAAAAAACGCTTCTTGCAGCTATGTCCTTTTGCATTAACATGTTGTATACTATACATACATATAACATATCATACAATTAACACGTAGCTATTTAAACACATATGTTGTTGTCATAGTTAAATGTAATTTAGTAACATATAATCTGAAATTGTTCATATAAAAAATCAATCTGGCACCTTTTTCAAATAATTATACAAACGTATCGTTGTTTCAGATACTACGTCGACCCCAACGACATGGTGCAGTTGCGACGTCGCATGGAGAAGGAAATGCGCAACAGCCAATCAATGACGCCCATGAGCAAATCCAGTGTAAGTATCCATGGATACAAGTAATTAATATTGATTTATTGATTTTTGGTATTTGATGGGATAGGAGGGCATTTATGACTAGGTATTTTATGCGAATGTTCCTGAACTGCATTATTCTATCTACTATTTTAAACGTTATAATTCGAGTTCAAGAAGCGGCGGGGGGGGGGGGGGGGGGGGGGGGGGGGAAGAAAAAAA
>LQRL01071321.1:5185-27211 GCA_001703475.1 Hydroides elegans
CACCCGATACGAATTCTCGAGCGGATTGCAAAATGCTGCCCACCTATGTACGGAGTCTACCGCATGGCAAGGTTGAGTCGAGGTTTATGGGTAGGGGTAAGGGGTAAGGGGTGGGATGCAACCTCATGCTCAACTATTTCCTTACGCAGGGGGTTTGGTGAAAATGGAAGGGAGGAGGTTGAGGTAGGTCTTGGGCTCGAACCCGATCCTCGAGCCAACTTCCAATGAGCTCTTTATCCATGCACGAAGACTGCCCAATGGCAAGGGTGATAAAAGGTAGTGGGTGGCGGAGGGAGTTATTGGTAGGACCTTGAAGGGACGGTCGGGTGTCTTTTATAAATGCCCGCGCCGACTACAAAATGCTGCCCATGTCCGCGGTCTGTCCTTCTCATATTTGTGCTTTCGCTGTGAACACTATTATTCGGCATAAATATCAAATCAATATTTCATGCTCTATACATTATACTCTGTTACATGTTGCACCCTACCCATTTAGAAAAGGCCATTCAGATAGAATGTACCTGTCTTTTTTACTGCATCAGTTATATTAACAATTCCATAATCGCACAATAATTCCGAGCTTGGGTCAAAGAATATGTTTCATTGGAATTTGACGCATTTTTGCATGGACAAAAACCTTTGATGCTCATAGAGAACCTCTATACTTTGTGTTAATTCTGGGAAAGCTTTATTTTGGTTTGTAGCCCACGTCAATGGATTTGTGTTTTGGAACTATTTTGGGAGTGCTTATTTGTATTGCATGACAAAAACATGTTGTTAGCCCAAAATACACACTCAGTTACGTTTGTAGTTGCAATCTGCGTACCCGGTAAGTGTAGGTGCAAAAGCCGCTTCAGCGGGGCAATAAGGTGGGTATTGATAGCTCAGTGCTGTGAATAGAAGGGTGTCCTTGTTTGGAGATAGTGTTTTGTCAATGCATCCAAATATCTCTTGGTTGTATTGGTTTTCAATTACCGCTATGGATCTCTATCTGCTGATCAGGGTACCTTCGTACATCTACAAAATGAATTACCTACAATTTTAGAGCCACTGGTATATGTGTTCGATGTTGATGTATTTTATATGCAATAAGTTAATAACCGTATTGCAATGTTGGTTGGCAATGGCACATTTTTTCTGAAAATGTAATTTGTAGAGTATGCAAACAATCCTATGTTTTTTACGCTAAAAGTTTTGAAACTTCATATGCAATTATCGCATCAAACGACACTCAAATGTCATCGCCAATGTCACATTTTCTTCAAAAGAAATGCTGAAAGTTTTGATATGTATGCATGTATGTGTATAATAGTTTTATACGTTTTTACTTTATTTTGATTTCGTTATTGTTTGCAGAACGCGGGTCGTTCCTGGCCCTTGACCTGGGCGGCACAAACTTCCGGGTTCTTCTGATTGATCTCAAGGACTCACATACGGTCGAGATGAAGAACAAGATCTATCCCATTTCCGAGACGACTATGCATGGACCAGGCACCGCTGTAAGTTAATATTTCAATGCAAAAATCTAACCCTAGACATTCCGTTAAAATCCTTGATATCCTTAATGCCCCTAACCTTTGTGGGGAAGTGAAGCCTAAAGCATAGTTTATTTAAAATATATCAAAATCGGATGCGAGACCTTTGTAAAATAATCAATATCCATGACTATCTTTCCGTCTCCCTCTCTTTCATTGTCTGTCTGTCACTCTCCCTCTCTCTCTCTCTCTCTCTCTCTCTCTCTCTCTCTCTCTCTTTCTCTCTCCCTTTCTCTCTCTTTCTATCTCTATCTCTCACTCTTTCGTTCAATCGATTCATTTATCTATCCTCTTATCTGAAAATAAAATTGACAGATATTCCTATGTTTCAGTTATTCGACCACATCGCCAGTTGCATCAAGAACTTCATCGTTGACAACGACATCGACTGTGACAAAGCCAAACCTCCCTTGCCTCTGGGTTTCACCTTTTCGTTCCCTTGCAAACAAGAGGGCTTGAACATAGGGCGCCTGCTGCAGTGGACTAAGGGGTTCAACTGTGAAGGAGTGGTTGGGGAGAATGTGGTGAAACTGCTGCATGAGGCCATAGACCGACGAGGGGTAAGTTAAGTTTTCGGTTATTTATCTATGGGCAACATTATATAATTGGTAGAACAGATCGAGTAAAAGCAGGGGGTTTTCCTAGGAATTTTCAAATGGGTCGTTGGGGAGAATGTGGTGAAACTGCTGCATGAGGCCATAGACCGACGAGGGGTGAGTATTTGTTATTTTTTTGTGTAAGTTTTGGACATTTTTATATCAAAGAATTTTTGTTCTTTTGGAAAACCAAGGTAATGAGATTTTATGCAACCAAGTTTTCGTAAAGCAGACACAATATTATCAAATTCCATGACAAGTAACACTAAATCTTTGAGAAGATAGACAAAGAACCGATGACACTATTTTCCCGTTCCTTGCACAAAATCTCTAAAAAGAAGAACTCTAAGTAACACATAAAACGCATTTAACGCGACATGAGACTTTGAGACATTTTATTGGTCTGGCTGTCACGAAAATAACTCACTTTCGAGGTAATGAGACGATAGTTTCATTTTAGGCTTCCCCCATTTAAGGATTGGAAAGTTTCCGAATCTGTATTTGAAAGAAAAAAAGGGAATACATGCAGAGATGCACATTTTTTTTGTTTCAAAATTGTGTCACAAAAAGTTAAGCCATGTTAGATTATAGATTTATTCTGTGCAACGATTGGAATTAACGCATGGTATCCTCCGCCGTATTTATTGAGATTCATATTTACGTGAATGCGTTTTACAAACTCTTTGCAGATGGAAAATCTTAGGAAGTACATGTATCTGTAGCGTTTGAAGAAATTTACGATTAAGGCCCTGTTACAAACCAATCGTGACGTAAAGATGTGGCTTTAATATGCAATTGCAGTATTAAACTCATTCTATTCGTGGAAAGTTTAAAAAAAAAACGCTTTGTATCAACAAATATCTATTATACATGTACATCATTGCAAAATAAGCGTAAATGGCTACAACTATTTTGATGTTTAGTGCCACAGCTTCTTAGGGTGTTGAACTCAAAATAGTAAACACAAGGTAATGTCAGATGCTATTACATGTAGGCCTATATACAAACAAACCTACCATAAAGAAATGCAATGTGTTTTGCCATGTAAAAAGTATATGATCTTATTGATGTTGGCCAAGTAAGAGATATTCTTTCCTGAATTTCGTTAGGCTATAACCACAACTACCCAGTACCTCTCGTTTCGAAACTTAGAAATAAAGTTTATAAGCCATGTAAGTGCTCCTTCCCTTGTAATGCCGCTTAAAAATGAGTGTTGCTTGTTACGAAATTTGGCAATATCCTGTCTCTTTTACATAGAATTGGTTGTATAAAAGGCGATTCTATGTCATCGCGTATCATTATGTTTTTTTTCATTTGTTTGATTTGGAGAAAACACTATTTTAATTAAATATCATTACTATATTGGATTGAAAACGAAACATCCCGGAGTATCCCGGAATAAACAACAGACCCACATCGTAGTGATTTGATATTGAGTAAAAGAATGTAAAAAAAAACATAACAAGACATGCTGATTTTCATCGAAAAAATAAGCTCCTGCTAAGCAATTCGGTTAAAACAAACTCTAATGCCATGACTTAGTTGACCGAATTCCTTAACCGTGTTGAGTTCCAAAATAATCTGCATGTCGGAAGTAAATGGAATGAGGATGTATTTTGGTCGAATTACTCCAGTATGTCATCCTATGCCTAAAATACACGGAATGTTTGTAGGTCGAATCAGTATTGCGAAACATTTGGGTTTATTTCGAATTTCCATTAAACAATTTTAACCATAAAAAAAACATTAATAATTCACAATTCTCTTAAGGCTTAAAATTCTTCATTGAAATAGGAATTCATTTCATATATTTTTAATCATCAAAATCATAAATAATGATGATTTGAAATTCATTTCTAAAATCAATTTCTATCCCTATCTTTGCAGGATCTGAACATGGAGTGTGTTGCTCTTTTCAAAGCGATTATTTAAGAAGCATGTTTATGGCACAAGATTCCCCATTTATATAAATACATTATAAACCATAATGATAAAATGATTTTTAATCGAAATAACTCTATTGTCTGCTTACAGGATTTGAACGTGGAGTGCGTTGCGCTTCTCAACGACACCGTGGGTTGCCTCATGTCCTGCGCTTTCCACGACCACGACACCAATCTCGGCGTTATTCTCGGTGAGTGATTCAAGTGTAGACACACAAATACGGTTGCGAAATAGTGCTTTCCTACATGTATGGCTGGTATGTAGCTCTAAGGGTCTTGTAATAGCTGAAATAAGCGAAAATGTTAGTTGATATTGGAAAGAAACGATATGACCATAAAGTGTACTGATTCGATATCTGGCATATTTCCTCAACGATTCTGCAACGAGTTTATATTCGAAATTGCTCTTAAAAATATTTTGTGAAAATCCATTACTAAATCACCGTCAATTGTGAAGCGACGATAACTTGACGTCGGCGGTGTTTCTACGCAATAAGTAGCATATCTTGTAATCAGGAAAATAAATAAAACGCACCAAACATGCATCTATGTGGTTTCTTTTTAGCCACGGGTTGTCATGTGATTTAACCAACAGGCATACAAGACCAAACACTTGTAGATTGTTGACAAACCATCACAATGCATTGGGCAATGACGTGAATTAATAATAATGCATTTTTATGTGCAAAAATAAAACCAATTATGAATACTAAATACAAATATTGAATGCATTGCGAAATCCATGTCATGAAATGTTGTTTTGATATATTACCTATGCCATATGAATAATTAATAATTGCGCATCTGCCTCATCGTCTAGACACCTTATTACCCGCCCTCCCAATGAATAGCCTTCAACAATTGAATTGTCATAGAACTTTATCCTCGAATTTCTGTTACGTACAGGTTACGTTTGACGAATACAGTCATATCACATCAACTTTGTATTTTATACATATAATTGCATTATATTTTCAGGCACTGGCACCAACGCGTGTTACATGGAGCGCCTGGACAGAGTCAAGACCTGGGACGGAGATCTGAACGAACCCGCTCAGGTGCGTATTTAGCATAAACAAAATTGATAAGATATCAATTGAAATCAAAATGAGGGATGTATTGATTCGGTGGTGTTAAGGAATATCAGGGGCAACTAGATTTTCATTTGGTGCAAACATAACATTTTTTTCGTGTTGAATATGTGAAATGATCGATTCGGAATGATTGTTATTTTAATTGTAGTAGTTTAAACATTTAAATTACACAAAGCAAGTTATGGGCAGTCTATCACCGCAGGCTATAACCGCTTTTGTATTTTGTAGGTCTACAGTTATTGGGCATTCATCAGTTAAAACATGTAGGGCAGATGCCATCTATTGTTAAGTAAAGTAGTGCTAGTTAGATCGTAGTGAACAGTAGCGGGATATCATAAACACGGAATGAGGTCCCTTCGCCATATTTGTATTTATTATAATGAAATAATGTTATGACAAATGTTAAATCTTTGAAACTTTATAAATAATAGATAAAATCATATTTTGCGTTGCTAGGTGATCATAAACACTGAGTGGGGAGCGTTCGGCGACGGCGGAGCTCTCGACTTTATTCGCACAGAGGCCGATCGAGGCATCGATTCCAGTTCCATCAACGCAGGAAAGCAAATGTGAGTGAAATATTGGAAGAAATGAAAATAAATATAAGACTGCTTATTTGAACCTTGCGTAAGGTGGGATAGTGTAGTATGTTGATATTTGGTCTAGTTTGAGAGTTTAGTTTATATAATTGAGTAACATCAAATTGCTGAGCAGAACAGAACATGGTACATAATAGCGCTATGTTTACCTTCAAAATAAATCGAATGTGATAGAAATTATAAAATGAATAAATAAGCTGCAAATTATTCAACCCATATTATTCAGAAAAGGGTTAATCCAACAAAATGTGAAAAAAAACTGTCACTATAATAAATGATATTTTAATGTAGCCTACTTATCATTCTCATTTCATTTTCGCCAGATACGAGAAGATGATTTCGGGAATGTACATGGGCGAACTGGTGCGGCGAGTGTTGGTGCAGTGTATCGAGCGAAAGTGCCTTTTCAACGGTAAAAATAAACATTTATTTAATAATCATAATCTTGCCAAGTAATTCATATTACTTGTTGGAAATTTCGATGTTCAATCCTCAAGAGTCATGTAAAATTTGTGGAATGCAACCAAAAAAGGTCAGAAAAAAATGAGTACACTAGTTTGCTCATTTCGTACTTTAGGTATCGGCAACCGTGTTCATACATGTTAGTTGCAAATATGGTCAAATCACGCAATATTTGTATAATTTATACATAGCAGAGTAATAAAAACCGAATGTACTCATTTTGACCGCTTATGTTCAATTCTTTTCAGGTACAACGAGTGAAGAGCTGAACACGCCGCACCGGTTCCACACGAAATACGTCTCTGAAATCGAGAGCGACAAGGACGGAGATAACTTTCCCAATACTACGCAGGTATAAATAAGACATGCGATTGATGTATTAAGGGGGTCATTGCGTTTGGATGTTCTACATTTATTTATTTTACTAATTTGAGTCCATCTATTTAGCGAAAAATTGTCATAGCGATAAAGACGGAGCTAACCTTCCAAATACCGAACAGGTACAGCAAGACGCACGCGAATCATGCATTAGGGTTACATTAAGAGCTCGTCGTATTGTGCTGTTTTTCATTTACGTTTTTTCTTTGAAATGTTATATCGATATTTCAAAAGTTTTACTCAGGTCGAGTAAATCGTAAAATAGGTCTGTATCATGTAATTGTTTGGCGGGAGTCATTGCTCATTTCTACATGCATTTTCACATGTAAATCATAATAGACTGCGTTTCAAGTCGGACAGGAATACATATTAGGCTTTTGAATATAGAAATGGTGTTATTGTATATTTTAGCAAATGTTAATTTTCAACATGCGCAAAAAACGTCCAAAAAATTTGCAAAATATTATTTTTATTTTAGGTGTTGGAGGAGCTGGGTCTTCCCTTGGATTCGTTCACGCAAGAGGACTGTCGCCATGTGCAATATATCTGTAAAGCAATCTCAACCCGCGCCGCCTACCTCGCCTCTGCAGGTTAAAAAATGGATAAACAACCCCTATCCCCTCCGCCCCTCCCCTCCCCCACTCCCAAACAAATCCCCTCTCTCAACCGCCACCCGTAACATGAACGATCATATAATCCAACTGCTGCCAATTTTGCCCTAAATCTACCTCGCCTCTGCAGTTAAAAAAAGAACACAATCACCATCTTCTCCATCCCGCATCTCTCCACTTAGAAAAATACAATGATCTGTCCGAATCACGTTTTGATCAGCTAGAGAGGCTTCACCACACTGACTTTGCCATTAGTTTAACTTTAGAAATTGATCGGTCTCGAAAGAAGCAAAATAGTCTACGGATTTCTTTCCCAAGCCTCATCTTTTTATCAACAATAGAGAGAGTTCTTTCAAAAACAAGTTTCTTAAGGAGCAAGATACTGACTTAAAAAGGCAACTTGTCCTATCGAAATATCTATTATCATTCCAAGTCGCAGTTTGCGGTTTTTACTTATCAGCATTTGGCGTGCTCTTGAACAACTTGCATCCGTTTTCAAATAACATTGCATCATACCTCTTACACAGTAAGATGCGTTTTAACAGCCAATACATGTACATGTATAAGCTCATGTTTAAATTAAGCATTTATGTAGGTTTTACTTTCACTTTTTGCCTATATAAATGTTCATTAGTTATATATGCAGTGACACTCCTCTATCATCTTATCAATACTTATTCAAATAATCCATTATTTATAATCCACTAATTATATGCTCAATATGTATGATAATTCAATGTTTACTGTCACATAAAAAGACGGGCAAAAAGAAGAGCCAGGACAAGCGTTTAATTGATTAAAGACCAATTTTTAGCTCTATTATTCACATTATACCACTACAGTAAAATCTCGTTAAACCAAACTCCTCGGGATCGGCGAAAACTGTTCGATTTAACCGATTTTCGGTTAATCCGAAAAATGTATAAAACCTCAAATTTTGCTCGGTTTAAGCAATAATTCGGTTTAACCGTGCTCGCTTTAACGAGGTTCCAATGTATGTCATATTCATAAAAAAAATGAATTGCTACGGTCGTTATTAGTCATTCTACAAAGCAACAAGTAAATGTTTTACGTCATAATCTTTCGCACTAGGTATCGCCACGCTCTTGAACCGCGTGGAGAAGCCTCGCGTCACCGTGGCTGTTGACGGCAGTTTATATCGCTATCACCCGCATTTCCATAACCTTATGATGGAGAAAATCTCACAGCTTCTTAAACCTGGTCTCACGGTAAGGAAACGGGGAATTTTTCTTTTCATTTTTAAATTTGGTTGTGTATGGTTGCACGTTTTATGTTATAGACTGGAATTTACGTTTCGTTTGGGTTGTGAAATTTATGCCGTTAAGTCATAGGTAATAGCTTTGTTGTTTTCCGTTGTTTTGTTTTGGGGTTGTAGTTCAATTTTTGTAGTGCTTTAAAGAAAAATTTTGCATTCTTGCAATCTTTACTGGTTTAGCTAACTAAAAGAAATCTTGATTATTTTTAACGAAATCGATAAATGATAAAGAGATATTTCAATGCAAAAAACTACTTTGATTTCTTAAAAATATAAAATTGAACACACATATTGTTTGATAATTTGGTAACTTAGTGTGGTCAATCATATATGCAAAACCAAAAAACAGTAGTTTACACACACCTTTATACAAGAACAGTAGATTGTTATATTCGAGATACAGAAAAATATGAATTGATCAAAAATGAAAAGGATAAATTGATTTGATACCGAAATTTTTCCTACGCTTTCCCCTGCATTTAGTGTTATATATTTCAATGGTAGCATTATGTTTAATATTTAAATCTATATATTTGTTCAAATAGTGCACGCTTTATATTTTACTTGATTTACTTGTAAAACCAGCATTTCTTTATTTGATGGGATTATTGTTTTATCACCTTAGCATATCCTCTATTTTTCATTCGGTTACGGTGGGTCTAATTTTTGAAATTAGAAATATTATTAATCATATGATATATTTGAAATTTTATATGATGTTGAAATTAAATTTTAAGTTTAAATCAAAATGTTTATATAAAAGTAAATGATTAATAGGGTATGCTATGGAATGTTGTAGTTGCACATACTTTATTTTTTTGTAATTTATTGATGTATTTTGTTGTCGCTTATTCTTTACTCTACAATGTACCTTTACCCTTCCATACATCCCCGATCCCCTTCCCCTATCTCTCCGTTGCTCTTATACCATATCATAGTTGAAAGAAAATATCAGACCACATCTACATGTATATAGCGCGACATCTCTGTGTCAGAATATGAACTTACTCTTGCTTAGGACGGCTCGGCCAAAGCGTACATCCCCGGCCCAGATCCCCCTCCCTTCATATTTCACTGATACCATCTTCAAAATAACAAAAGACCATCCATGCCAGAAACTCTTATACACAGCCATATTATATGCGCTACAATTCCACACGACCCTGGTTCAGGATGGTTCTCGCAATGACGCATCCCCGATCCCCTTTCCTATCTCCAATGACATCTCTATATCCTTCCCTCATGTTCTACAGGTATGCGCTACATTTCCACACGAAAGCCACACGACCGCAGGACAGCCCAGGCAAGGGCGTCATCCTGGACCCCCTCTCGCCTATTTTTCTCGCTCGCTCTCTCTCTCTCTCTCTCTCTCTCTCTCTCTCTCTTTCTCTTTCTCTCTCTCACCATCTTGAAACAAACCCTATCTACACAATCCGTGTTCTCTACAACACAGTTCCACCTGACCCTGGCCCAGGACGGCTCAGGCAAGGGCGCCGCGCTCGTGGCCGCCGTCATTTCGCGCCTGAATCGCGAGAGCGTACAGAACCTGTTGAAACTGCAAAACGAAGAAGAAATCAAACACCAGCTTGATATGCACGCTATGGCTCAAGCACTGCCTGTTCAAAATGGCGGCCCGCAAGCACCTGTTCAAAATGGCGTCTGCCCGGAAGCACCTGTTCAAAATGGCGTCGTTGTGTTCAGTTGAGGGGCTTTCTGACAAATTTATGCTCCCTTGTTTTCCGTTGTTTGTTGCATTTTCTATCCTGCAAAAGTACGTGTTGATACCTTTATTTATGGCTTATTCTTTGTAGTTGTGTGCAATGTTTTTCTTTGTGTTTTGTTAAGATGTATTTATAAAGGGTTGATTTCAGTGTGGTTGCAATAAATCACTTTCTCGAATATATACATTTAATGCAAATTATGTATTAAATCTGATTTATATGAAATATAGTTTGATGCCAGGAAAATGCAAATAAAATTTACTCTTATTATTGCAACTTCGCTGAGATCAACCATTTGTAGTTATGTATTATCCGAGAAACATATTTATGCAATAGATTATAAATGATAGGAAAAAAATGGAATGAATACTGATTATAAAATTCAAACCATATTTTAATCGATCAAGCTTTACCTCTTTGATAATTGATAAGCAAAGATGATTCAAATATATATCAAATGCATGATTAATTTTATTCACCTCAATAAAGTAATCAGAATACTACACCTTGAAACCCCCATAATGCATTTTATCTTAAAACACACACCCTATGTACAATTTTCGATATATATTTATTTTTTTCTCACATTTTTGTTTCAATACAAATGCCTTTATTATTAATGATGTCAATTATTATATTTAAATAATTTTATATACTTTCATATATTTTTGCAGTTCCACATGATGTTGTCGGAGGACGGGAGCGGCAAAGGCGCCGCCCTGGTGGCCGCTGTGTCGCACCGCCTCGCCAACGAGTAGCCGTTGCCGTAGACCTGCTGTAGACTCTAACCGCTGTAGACTCCACACTGTAGACTCGCCGCTGTAGATTTCGTTATGATCTAACCATCATCTGTATTGTATTGCATCGTCTCGCCAACGAGTATACCTGCTGTAGACTCGCCGCCACGCTTCAATATGTAGACATCTAACGAACTTTGTATAGACTGTATAGACTCTAACTGTAGAGAAATATCCATCTATATTTTGTCGCATCGGCTCGCCAGCGAGTGATGTTGACTTGATGTTGCAGTAGACATCATTATATAGACTTCTAACAAATTATGTATAGACTCTAGCGACAGAGAATCTAATCTCCATTTTCGTCGCAGATAGAGTGATGATAACCCCACCCTCCTCAGTTGCCGTTGTAGACTCGAGGCTTCATTTGATAGACATCTAATCAAGTGGGTATGGACTCTAGCTGCATAAGCTTACATCTCCTTATTGGTCCAATATTGAGTTCAATAATATAATTGATAATAATCTCGTTTGCATAGACTCGAGCTGAAAAGACATAGAATCTATCTGACCACCACTAATATCATCTTGTCGTAAAATAATCAAGAGGGGATGCCCAATATGGACCTCTTCATATGCTATTTAGAAAAAAATGACAATTTACAATAGTTATCCAAGCTTTCAAATACCATATTGTTATTTATCCATGATATCAATGAGTGATTATTTTGGACAATTCGCATATCTGTAGAATCCACTTGAGATTCCAGCTGCAAAAATTGCGCTTTATTAAACCCCCTCAATACCCCATTGGTCAAATATGCACAAATCCGTTAGGAAAGCCATAGACTCTGGGGCATTGTTTTGCAATTTTTCGTAGAAATTGATGTTGTATAGACTCTATAGTCTCTGCGAGTTTAACCTTAGAGTAGACGCTAATATCGCTAATGCGCCGGCGTTATGTATTGCAAGTTGATCAAATATATATACACATAGAATCCGTGTAGTATCCATGGGTTTTTCCTTAAATTTGAGTAGTATTGAAAGATTGTTTAGTATTGTTGATTGGCTGTTAAATAGTGCTATGTTTCATAAGAACAGTAAGCCATTAAAAAGTATTCTCACTCGCCGTCATATGTTTTTTTATTAGAGAAGGGAGCAAAATGGTTTATACTTTTGATTGATTATGTAAATATGGGCGGTATATAATATGTAACAATTTTTTACTTAAAATATCATTCATTCGTATACTATCCTTTTAATTCTGAAATCCAATATACGTTTTACTTTAATTCAAGATAACAGCCATTGGAATGTAAAGACTTTAAAACATATTATGTGCAATATACCAATCAAAGCTGTGAAAAATATAAGCACATTTGTTGCTTTCATTCAATTATTGTAAATTGAAGTTTTGTGTACTCATCTGGTTTTGAAGAAAACAAATCATGTTTTGATTCTTCAATGAATAATCGTGTTATTTTGAGGTATTAATCTTTATAGAAGTTGAGTTCCCATGAAAGAATGTATGAATTTACTGTTGTTTATTTATTGGCTAAATTGATCATGACATGTTATTACATTAAGGTACTTATAAAGCAGACTGATAAGATAATCAGATTTTTGAATATCTGACGGTATATGACACTTACATGCATAGAATATTCCAAAATTCAAATTCTTGATCATGATAACTACCGGTACTTAAATTCCGGATATGATAACATATATACATGTATACCGATTTAGTATTCTATCAGAGGGATAATGTTTCGTTTTCTTCAAATGGGTCTTTAAATTTAATAAATTTTTATCTGTAGGAATATAATTATCGATATACTCACTGGGTGGATTTAATTATAGTTTCGTCCAATTTTATTATTTTTACTAGTTTTTTTTTCTTGTATTATTACAGCACAGTTTAAGCTTTTATTGCACGTAACAGCTTCGTGGAAAGAAATCTCAAACAGGTAGTCTTATTCAGCTGTTGTTTAGGTGCTGGGATTAACGCATAATAACTTACATCTAATTTAATATAATGCATGTATTTTAGCATCTAAATGCAAAACTTATAAAGTATTTACTATATAATAGCCATTGAATTATGGTAAGTGAAAATTTAGCTGTCATATGAAATATAACGACAATGAAAAAATAGAGCATTCTGTTTCTTATCAAAGTTCCGGTATAACTTGTTTTCTTATCAAATTATTTTATGATTTTTGTTTTGTTATTTTTGTGAAGTGAACGAGTTTTGCGTCAATAAAGAGAGATGTGTGTGTTGTACAGAAATCAAAACCAATTTTCGACTAATAAAAGTTGAAGTTTTGTTGTTTGTATAAAGTTGTAATGCTGTGATTTATTTGCTTTTTTGTATGAGAAAACCTATACAATGTATGTTATTTTTTTCACCGTTTTCGCATAAGTTTTTTTCAAAGACCGTTTGAGTAATCTTCTGATAAATAGATAAAAAATACATGTTTTGTTAGGAGTCGTTGTTAGATTATGTTGATGAATAAAATGAAAAGTTTTTACATGTATTTTATATGGTCTTGAGTAGCCGGAACTGTTTATTGCTTTATTGTTTTGAAAAATATGTAAGGGTTTCAAATATATAATTGTAACTCAAACCAATACGTATGAGACAGAATATATCTGTTCGTATCTGCACAGCATTATTTTGTAAAATTATGATAAAATTATGTTTTATTTGATTGATATTTTATATTATTTGGTTGCGACTTTATTTTCTTTGTAAAACAGCTTCTTACTTATTGATGTGTCTTTGATATTTGTTAGGAAATTTACTTAATTATTACCCTTAAATAGTTATCATATGGAAATGTGTTCAAATGTTAATGATAAAAGTTACTTCACATATAAACATAACATAGTTATCATACCCTTGCTGACTGAATGTACATTGTATTTGTTCCGAGATAGCATTCCATAATAAGTAATGTACTGCCAATTAACTTGCTATGTAGTTTGAGTCTATTGGTACGATCATTCTCAAGCCGAATTTTCCATGATCGCAGCGACATTCAAAGAAAATATAGTAAATCCAGCAATATTTAACATAAAGTTTTTGTTAAATTATTTTTTCTTTGAATTTCGCAGCGATCGCTGAAAATTCAGCTTGAGCCCGGCCGCAATGTACATACTCATATAATCGCGTTTAATCAATAAAGCTATTATCGTGTAACAATAGCACATTTATGATGAATATTTCGAGGAAAACTTACATTTTTTTGCATTTATCGATATAAAAACATATTTTAGGAAATCTGAGTCAGTGTCCCTGTTTATATGTGTTTTGATCTGTAAACACCAAATTTCAAAACTTAACAAGTAAACCTTACTTTCCACGAAAATATATTTTATTTTATACAAATATAAATATTTTGAAAATTTGATTAAATGAAATAATTTAGTACTATTAATTAGATTAATGCTGGTTTGACTCAGTTCAGTACATTAACTCATTGCGTAGTAGCTTGTGTAACAATAGAAATCAAGGTGCAACAAGGACTACAATTTGTTGTTTTGACGTTATGAAAATTCATATAACTCTGGCCATATTTTACTTTTCTGATTTTTAAATGGGTATTTTGTAAAACTATAATAAATGTTTTTTTTTGTGAAACTATAGCAAACTCTTAGGGTGCTCAACAAGCCATGTTTTAGAAGCTGTTGTTGTTATCATTTTATTGGTTATTGGAATTCAAAACTCAAATAAAGTGAGAAAAAAAAATCATTTCGACTCTTTTCATTCAACCCCACCAAATACCCACACATTGTAATTTTACTTTAGATCATGGTTCAGTGTACAAATACCATTTCTTACGTACATCACATGGCTAGGACAGCTTAGCAAATACGTTTTAAAAGAATGATTGTCTGGCAACAAATTACGTATTTGACGTCGGAAAAAATGTCGAAAAATACGAGTTAGAACGTCGTAGGGAAACCAATAAGAACACGATAGCAAGACGTGAAATGATAATCAAATAAAAAATCATATGCAAATAACTATGTAATCGTTTCTTAACATTTTTACTTGCCACGGACAGAACCATTTTACCAGTAGCTGCGCAAAACTTTGTAGTAGTTAATGAGCTACTCATGTAGACCATACGTGGAATCACAGTTAAAACCATAGACAGTTCATAGTATCAACGTCTTTGGGTTATCCCGGCAACCAGATTCAAACAACTAGCACAAACATCTAATAAAAACAGAAAACTAACTTTTAATATTTTGTGAAAATTAATGAACAAGAAAAACAGCAATTTTTAAAATCCTTTTAAATGAAGGTTAAAACATGTATTATCTAGTCTCTAAAATTGCTGCTAAAAACCATTTGTGAAACCGCATCCATGAGCCCATTGGACGTGCTACATCGTCCTTACATCTTTGTCATAGGATCGTTGCTGTAATCTAATCAATTGATGTACAATTTTAAATCGTTATTACAACTGAATAATGCATTTGTATTTGAATACAGAGTATCGTTTTATTATGCATCCCGAATTACATTATCAGGACATAAAAGCTATTAGCTATGCACCTAATTAAGTCAATGTGAACCGACAAGAGTATAACGAGTTATAAAAAAGCTGCTTAAAATATATTCATGCAACACCAAATTTATCATCTTTATTTGATAACCAATATAATTTATAGCATTCAAGAAAAAAAAATGTGTTCAAAGAATGTTCAGGCCACAAGTTAGTAGGAGGAGATCAATTAAGACTGAAACTGAAACACCTCCCTGCCATCACAGCTTAACACCCGTCAACCTTTCGTTTGGGAAGGCTAAGTCACCAGCATTAAGTTATATGCATGCGTCAAGGTCACGTTATTTTTGCGCTACGACTTTGTGGCACATTGAAAATATTCATACATGGTATTTTAGTTATTAAAAAAATGTAAATAGCAATTACACAGTTTGTTCATCAGGTTTTTAATGTAATTTTAAGACTGCTTTTATTCTTAATTTGCCAGAAAGGAACAAATAAAATATTGTGAGGGAACTTTGCACAATGCCGCTAGCAGAATATATCATTGATAAACAGAAACCTTGATTTTTTTGTGGGTTGAACAAAACAGTTTCCTTTTTTGTTTGTTGTTTATATCTTATATAAACATGTGCATATCAGTATAATGTATTTGCCTAATTCTATTTTTATTTTAAATCAGCAATTGTATGGGCTTTTAGAATCATATTTATAGCTCGGGGTTTATTCGTATATAATGCCAGAAAATCCAACATTTCCTTTATGTAAAATTTATGTATTATTTTCTGTGAATATGCTAGCAAGATAAATATTTATAAAGAATAAATAATTCACCAAATAAATCACTGGGTACACCTAAAGTCAACTATGTTAACCATATGGTCGGACACCCCTAGAGGACACTGAAGTTAACGCGCCACGTACTAAACATACAACGTATTTCTTCCTGCTATAGCAGCATGAAAGCTCCGACCTGGTTGGTGAACGAATGAATTGTTATGAAAGAGATATACCTATAACTTTTTTTTAGATATGTATACCTAGAATTTTTTGAATGATATCCTAATATGTATAAAACATTTTTCATAAATTTATTTGTATATATTGCTATGTAAATAAGTGCAACTATTCCGTTCCCGCCCTAAACTCTGTAGTGATGTTTGGCATGCATATCGAACAGCACTGAGTTTGACCAATCACACATTTTAACATTGGATTACGAAAGTTCGCGGACATCAAATTAAGAATAAGCCAATTAAAAAGCAAATACAAAGAAAATTTCGAATATATCTGCCGATATATTGACACTTCAACCCATTGTAAAAGTGACCGTCTCTCAACTATGGTTTTGAATCCATTTTGTCCTCGTCAGAATCAAAGTTTATAATCACGGCTATGTGAAAAACTCCCCGGTAAAAATCCTCCCTCTCGTTAGTTTATCCCTATAAAATGATATTGATTCACCGACGTACGCACGACCAAAAATTAAGTCACAATAAAGTCATTTGAGACGTCGATATAACGTCAAATTGTCAAAGTTGGCATTGGTATTGGTAAGCATACGACTTTGTATGACATGCTTTAACCCACGCCTAATATTGTTGGTTGATAAAAAGCGGATTGCGTTGTGCAACATTGCTACGTTTACGACAGTTAAAGTCATCTTATATCCTACTTTTTATTATTATCTTATTTTATCTTTGGATTTTTATTCCCGCACATGATGATAGATATATCAACCAACACACTAATTTATTTGAAAAGTAAAATAGAATGAAAGCAGAATATAGCAAAATGAAATAATAGTCTATTAAAAATATACACATACGACATGTATGTTTATGCGTCTCTTCCATAGATCACAGGTTTATAAAATCGATGAATGGTTGACCTTTGATAAAGCCCACAAACCAGATTATATGTAGGCGGCACTGGCTCTAGTTCATGATATTCTTTCAAACATTCTTTTTCCATGTACAATGGTTAAGAGCTCTCCAGAAAAGGGTCCAAGATAACCATACATAATTATAATATCTTAAGAGAAACAAATTGCAATTTAGTAAAAATAACATCAAGGAAACATCGTCAAAATTTCGAATCCATTGGTGTAATTTTTATTTTTATACTCAAACTAGAACATACAATAAAATGCTTTTAAACAGGTCGCGACTAGCATGTTGCTATTGTAGTTGTGGTTGAAGGGGTTGTCATGAAATATCATGTAACATATTCTAGCACCGGTCTGTATTTATGGACTGTTTATGTTATTATTTTCATTGAAATGAGTTACATGAGAGATACTGTTGCTAATTGCATACAAGTTTGATTTTATTACTCATGGAAACATCAATAATCTTATTAGATGTTTGAATTATTATCTATTATAAATAGAAAAGATTAATCGAAAATCATGACCAGCATATCTTTTGTATTGAGTTTGAGTGAATAAGGCAATCTATATAGAACCTAGGATAAAGCATTTGTTATCTATTAAACCAATGCTGTTATATTTTAGTAAATATCTACAATAATTGTGACAAACAGTTTTCACTGAAGACAATGGGACAGATAGTTATCAACTGATGAATTCCTTGAAAATATAGTGGTAATAATCCATACCATGCAAATATTATATATAATTTAGTAGCTTCATTTCATGTTTTTTTATATAATTTATCTAAAGGTTAAATTGGCGGTTGCTGATCTTCTGTATCAATTGGAGTGAGTAAAATTCGAAATAAGTGAAGATCGTTCTAAATTGGGCTTCACACAAATTGTGAAAAATTAAAAATGAATGTCTTTATCAAATATTAATGCAATACACAATATACAATGTGTCATCTAAAACAGAACAATGACATCCATATCTCCACCCTTAAGTTAAAATTACTTAACACCATGGTAAAACGCAATAAGAGGAAAATACCCAAACGAAAGAAATAGTCAGTTATGCGGATGAACAAGATTTAAAACCGATTAAAAACACTTAAAAGGAAAAATAAATAATCAAAACAACAGTACAGCATTAATCTCGTTTGTGTAAGTTCATATATGCAGTGTATTCGATACGGAAAATTGGTATTATAAGTGGAATCCACGAATGCATGTAATGCGTGTATCAAGAAAAACGAAATATATAAATTGAAAAATACAAATAAATCGAGGCGTGATATTAATAACAAAAAACGTCTATAAATAAAAAAGTAAACATAATTTATTTGTCAGCTTATCTCACTTTATAGTATGGTTTATACTTAATATAATAAATATGATATATGGTACCGCTAAAGTGCACCCCTGATTTCTACTTCTATTGCCGTTTGATTACTCAATAACACCGCGAGGTATTGCACTGAAGGTATACATCATGTTGATGTGCATATAAAATCGCTTGTATGTCTGTGTGAGGTTGAATAAAATTACGTTGCGAATAATTGTGATTGCGAGCTATGATAAAAATAAGAATGTTTGTTGTATTAGCTTTTATATTTGCGTTCTTGTTTAGTGTGCGTCTTCCATCTACTTCACAACTTTTGTTAGGATATTATATTCTTGAATGTGTAGTATATTCTTGTATATGTAATGTAGACTTCGCTGAATGAGCTTACACTTGAAGATTCATTTATATCTTATTTGGTATGGATATGTAATTTAAGGGCGATATGGATTTGTCTAAGCGAGCATTATGAATGTCTCAATAGATTGCTAACCTTTACTGACGTGTGGTTCTATTCATATTTTCTTTTGTGGCTGATTTGTTGACATGGGCGACTTTATACAATATTTTATTTGAAAAAAGTCAGCTAATTAGCAAATAATAAACAAGTACTTGTGTTTCATATGATGTAATTTAGCGATATTATCATTTTATAAACATGATTTAAAGGTTTTTCTAAAATTCAAGATAACAAAAACATAACATAAAACAAGAAATGTTTCCTTAAACTATTTACTAATCTATTGCGTCGAGCACTTCTGGCCGCAATGACATCGTCTCATGACATCGTCAAACTTGTCTTCATTTAACATCTGTTTAGAAGGATTGACACCACTTGAGTTTTTTACCATTTAAACTTAGCAACTAACGGTTTGATTCAACTAGATGGATTTTACGGTTTTCCTAAAAGTGCAACCAAAACTGCTTGTTGAATCATTTGAAATTATACGGCGGGTGTTTAACAATACAAAGAAAATATGGATTTCAGGAAAATAAACATAAGTTTTACAATATCCAGAAAATATGAATTTCAGGAAAATAAACATAAGTTACAGATGCAAACAGTTTATTTTCAGGAAATTATGTTGAATTTTCTTTTGTCATTATCATGTGCTTCAAAAAGCTTGAAACATGCTCTTTTCCCTGAGTGGTTTTGATTAGAAAAACTGTTGGAATGGCTATTGTCTACTGTAAAAATTCTTTGAATTCAATGGAACTCCATTTTTTACACATTTCGTTGAAGTTAATCTATGCACGAATACAACAACTCGCCATAATAATCAAGAGAAACAGATCCGAGCCATAAACATGATTTTAGTGAATTGGATACAATCGCCGTTTAAAGTACCTTTGTAGTCTACCTCTTTCTCATTACATGAACCTTCCTTGACCCTCCAATATTTATTGCTAATTTATTGGCATAGTTTTGAAAAACGAAACGATAGCAAACCATCAACCTCATCAATATTTCGAAGGGGAAGTAATGACAACGACATTGAGACATAAGAATAAGGGTTCAGAGAGTAAGAATACGCCATAGTAATTTTTAACATTTATGTTTGAAATGAAGAACCTGCTTCCATACCCCTCATTCAGAATCAGGCATTGAGCACCCAAATACCATTTGAAAAAAAAATGTGCAGGGCTTGGGCGAAAAATTAAAAACTTTTCGACTTAAATAATGCTCTGTTAAACTTATAATATTTATCGCTTTTTGTTTTAAAAATATTGTTCGTTATGAAAAAAGGTGGGTCGAAAGATTAGAATTGTTTGAAAACGTACAAAATAGGTTCAAAATGTTCAAAGTTGAGATATGAAAGACAAGTAAAGGGAATATATACTCTATTGACGACACGGTCAAAGTTAGAATATCTACGAATTTTGTATCTTTGTGTTTGAAGGCGTTCAAAATGTTCAAACGTTCAAATTACAAGAGACATGTAAATATCTAGAATGCATTACATCTAAATAAATTACATACTCATTGATAGGTTGAATAACAGGTAGATTTGCAAGTTTGTTGGTCGAGCCATACTTTCTTCGGAATGGGGTTCAAATCTTCAAAGGTTCAAATCGCATTAATTTATCAGAATATGTTTATATCAAATTAAAATATTAGCGCAAGTTATCCGATATAATGCAACATTTTGAACGTATTTTGAACTTTTTAAACATTTCGATTCCTTTAACATGAATGGAGAAACAATTTAAATTTAGATTTCGAATCACGTACGAAGATGGATATCTGTTCACACGGTCTTTTGATGTTGCTAGTTACCCGTGATAGACATAGAACATATATTTAACAGAAAAGATCGGTGGGTGCTCCTGTTTTTTTTCACATTTTTATGACATGCATCGGAGCTTGGGTCAGAATAATGATTTATGATACTATAATATTATCATTGATAAAAGATAAGACTATGATATGTATTAATTAACGATTACCCGTATCAAAATCAAGTGGTTGCTTTAAAAAGAGTTTATATAAGGAAATATTTTCAATCAATTCTTAAATAGGCTCAAACTTCAATTCCATTCGAATGCTACCATTAATTGTAATTAACTAAATATCCTGAATGTTTAAATAATAAAAAAAAAAAACTCGATAGCAATCTTAACCAACTTCAACAACAACCCATTTTACCGAAAAGGTAATCATTTTCTCTTATAAGCTGGCTTTAAAGGGGGAACAGCATAGCTGACTTGGAAAAAGTGAACACCCTTTTTGCAAAAAGTTAATGTTCAAAAACCACTATTTTGTTGTTGTTTGTAACTGTCATGTTGATTTTACAGCTTTTTACAAAATGTATCGTTGAGTGTCCTTCTCCTAATCGAACAGATCCCAGACTTCTTGTTGAACCAGTTTTACAACGCGTGCCTTTTTTGCCGGGGTTTTAAACAGCATTGCATGTTGGACAAAAGTGCCATTTAAACGTGCATTTCATACGTTATAAAATAAATGCTTATACAATTTCAAATAGTCAATATCAATTCTTGAATTTGATTGTTCTGTTTTTAAAGGAAACGCCTTGTTTAAGGCTTTTGATTTAGAAACCTATACTATCGCCCATTCATCATCAACTTGCTCGTGCTTTCGGCAACAGTAAGGCCAAACATTAGTGATTAGTGAGCATTATTATGATTTGTCAATAAGCTTGATACTTTTTGTTTAGTAAGTCTGAACTTGATTCTCACTGAAATTCCTCGAATTCGATGGAAGCTAAAGCGATGGAGTTTCAAGATCAGAATCAAATTTGTTTATAAATATACCCTTATAATTAAGTAGCCTCCACCTCGGCAGCGGCCAAAATCTATTTACAAGATGAAATGAGTT
>LQRL01071328.1:788-14440 GCA_001703475.1 Hydroides elegans
ATATTTACGCGTGAATTCGCTAACAAATAAATTAAGTCATTTTGCTCTCTCTTTAAAAGTCATTTTCAATTTTTCTTTTACAAACCCCTCGAAACAGTGTGTGCATGATATAATGTATTAAAAAAAATAAAAATAATAATGTTATTAAATAGTTTTCGGTGGGGGCAAGAATATGACAGAGGGGGCAGAAATATTACAGCCTCTTATCTGTAATACTCTTGCCGGGGGCAAGCGTATTACTGTAATATTCTTGCCGGGGGCAAGAATTTAGGGGGGCAAGAATATTACGGCACACCGGATCACACCTTCAAAATCCATGCTAATCCACTCAACCAGTTGCATTGATTCCTCTCACTGTTACGGCCAAATCATAGCGGGTACATATATCGCATAACATATATACACAGTTGTTTCCAAAATTTGCCCAAAACGCAAATACCGACTTGGATCATAGGCTTTGAAGTGAGCGATATTAGGTGTTGTCAGTGTAATTTGATGAAAAGTGAGATTTAATTGATGCTCAAGTTCTTAAGTGCAAAAAACCTCAATATAAAGTTCAATTAAATCATTAGCTTCAGTGATTGCTGTAATGCAAGGTTTTCAAACAAACAAGTGGTATTTACATTTCTTTGATATATTCAACGTACCTATATAAAACATTTTGCTTATCATAAATTCGTATAAGTTCTTATTCATCAAACATTTATAATTTTCAAAAATTCCATCTTCTAGAGTGTTTATCTCATTTCAATTCTACATAAGTAGAATTCCTATAGAATGGCCGATAAAAACCCTTTTCTGTCTTCAGCTCACAATTCGGGTTCTCTCAACTTAAAACACTTTCATGAGTGTCCATGTGACGTCCCGCGTATCGTTTGTGTTAACGATCGCGAAAAAAGATTGTCGATAAGGGTGCATTCCTGTAACATGATTTCCTTATACGACAATACCACCCTAAAAACCGAAACCAACCCAAAGCGGCACGAGACCGTCCATATCACCACCGACAAACGCAAACATATCGTTGCTCCGTGGCGCGCGAGTGACAAGGGGAAGGCGGCCAGGCATCACCAAGGAGTACACTGGCTAACCTGGGCGCGATGGCAACCTGTTTGCATAGGTGGTCGCACGCGCGCGCCTCATACAGAGACGCCCCACGAGGGCCCATGATATGTTCAACCACCCACCTGCTGTATGTATAAAAAGAGCCGCCAGCCAAATAACTAGCTTTTTACTCGATTTTTGTCTTATTTTGAAAACAAAATCTGTTTTAACTTTAATTGGATAAAGAGCATAAAGGTGTTGGAAATATGTTTGAACTCTGGAATGTTGTTGGTTTTATAACATATGCTCATGTCAGGTTATACAAATGTACTTAACGCTTTTGTTTTTATTGTTGGTATATTTCTCTTTTGAATTGAAAACCCATTGTTTCGATTATTTTCAGAAGTGAAACGAATACAAAGAATGAAATGTATCCGTATAACGCATGTGACAAGTGTTGTTCAAAGACTTCATTACTCAGCAAATGAAATGTTGAAGTGTAAAATGAAAGAAAACGCGTATCTTTGCGTTTGGGAAGGCAAATTTCATGTAAATCTTCCAGGCAGGCACTGAAGGTCTTAATAAGTTAGAACTCTAACGGTTGTTTACTTGAAATAAAAGCATACGTAAAAACCCTTTAAACGTTTTTCTTCTACAATTCTTCTACAAACACCTCAATAATAACCCCTGTATTTGAATGATGGAAAATAGACAAGTGGAATAGACAAGCTAATTGGACAAAAACTTATTTGAAAGTGGGCTGATCCTGTTTTAAAGGTCTGTCCACGAACGAAATTTCGTTTGTTTTTCGCGCGCGAACATTTGAAATAGTGTTCATCCATTTTCAAGAAAAACAGTGAGTGTGCATATGATTTGGTGAATTGAAACTTTTCAAACGAAATCTTAAATTTGTTTGAATATATATCCTTTATATAGAGCATTGCCTTTTCTATTTTATGAGTGTATGTATTGATTGTTTATATACCGTATAATAAATAGGTAGCGATATATCGATTATATAATTCAAAGTACATATTTTCACATCATTGTTCAAATATTCAACAAAAAAAAACCGAAATAATTCGAGTTATTAATTTTGTGTAAAAACATGGTTTCTGCTTCGTTAATCGCGATTTTAAAACGTCGCAGGGAAAGACTCGTTATCGCAAAAAAAATTGTACGATCATCTGTATGGAAATGTTAAACGAATTTTTCAGTAGCATTTTATTATGGTATTCATCATCCTTTACATTGTAAAGAAACTGCTTTGCACGGACAAGACAAAGCATTTTTTCTATTTCTTTGTTATCTAACCTAGCTGTTTTCGCCATGTTTATTGTCTAAAAAAAATCATTTAAGTTAACTATCTTTTTTTTATTTAAAATATCACATGCACAAAAAGTACGCGTATTAATCACTAGAATAGTTTATTATTTAGGTTATAGGTGTTTACAGCATTGAGATATATAGATCTATTTATATTCGTTGTATTTCTCTTTATACAAGTAGCATTTGAAATGAAAAGGAGATCAACAAACATATTTTCAAGAAAGGACTAATTTTCATATCGTTTTTTTTTCGAAAACATTAAGCGCGTCAACTGAAAATCACTTGAAATGCATGCGATTTTACATGAACACTCGGGATTAATTCCTATGGTTTTATACAAAACTTGTGTTATGATTTTCGTGCACAAATGGGGTCGAAATCATTTCACCAATGTATATGAACACTCGGACTGCCTTTGACGCGCGATTCAAAATGAGGCAAAAAACTTGTAAGTTTCAAGCAAAAAAATAGATAAAAATTAAGTTAATGCCGTTATCTATGGCATAAATAACATGATTGTACGTATTTGGCACATATTTAAGCTAAGAAACATAAGCATGTTATTTTCATTAAGATGGAATAATTTTAAAATTTCAACTTTCGTGCAATTTCAATATGGAAAGTTTCGTTCGAAATATTTCATGCGTGAAACTGAAATTTCGTTCGTGCACAGACCTTTATTCTTCTTAATTATACATTCCATATTTTTGTTATTCCACTTCTAAGTGCAAGTGGTTTGAATAATTTTAAAAATACAAACACCCACATACAAGAATGTGTATATCCTCGTAACAACTGTTGGCACGCTTTTCTATCTCTTTTTTCTTGCAACGGGACGTCGACTCCGTTTGCTGTCAGACCCAATGATAGAACCATGGAACATCCAAAACGAGGAGGTGTATTCGGCGCTTTACATTCAGTGGCAGTTTCGGCTCACCCATGTTACATGCGATCTGCGCCCATCTGCCAGCGCCCGAAGCGCGATATGCGACCGCAAAGAATGGGGAAGAACTTGGATAGCTTCTTCGCTTTGAGCGAAAAAGCTGTCATCGCGCATTTGCGGGGGTGGATCCAGATATGAATGTGGTTATGCAACAGGTTGACGATACTCTTTGTTGGATAATCCGGAACATAAGCGGAATAACAATGGGACGAGTAGATCTATGGTTGAAATATATCACATGCAAATCAATAAATCAAAACAAGTTATCTTTAAGTTAGACCTTATACCAAACCTGTTTAAATTGCTAATATTAAGAAAACAAAATACATTTCAAACGACATTTTTTGGCCAGTCGGGTTCATTTTAAACAAAGGATTAACCGTAGTGAATATCAAATCGAAAATTGTTACGACAGACAACTGGGTTAAACGATATCCTTTAAGAATAACATGATTTGTTAGGATTTGTTATGATTTGTGTGACCAGGAGAGTGACGAGACAAGTGAAATGAAACCAATACACGTAGCACAAGATGATCACATTTCTTATTCGGCAACAATACATAAGCGACCGGAAGCCAGGCATTACTCGGCACCACAACGGAGTAAATCGAAGTTAACGAAGCGAGCACAATGGTGTTTATCAGCGGCTAATGAAGCGCAAAGAAATGACTACCAAGATGTGATGGTGTTTCAAGATGAACGATGGTCACACAAAAGCAGAAGCGGAAAGGATCGTGCCAAGTGTAAAGAAAGATAGGCCAAAAGAACAAATGATATGTGTGTCCAACATGGTGTGAATAGCCCATAGCATGAAATGAAACCTTTACCCAAATACCGAATCTCGTAATAATTGTATATTGTCTCTTTTTGAGAAATCAAAATATAAGATAGGGCAATTATGACATTTATTAAAATAATATTGAAAATCAAACGAGTCCGTAATAAGGGTTAAACAATCCAGCAATACAAAATACCAATAAACACCAATACCTAAAAACTCGAGAATTATCAATAGCAAAGGTCGCCCAAGCGCCCATAAAACTTCACCACTCCACCATCCCTGCCTCGTTGTCCCAGCGCTGAGGGGACTACAAATACAATTTATGGAATTTCCATTATTGCGCCATCGTCGCATCAGGGCTAAATGATTTGACATGGGGTCGTGATGGGTTATCGAAAGATTACAAAAATCAAGACTGATTTATTACATTGAACGAGCGATCCCACTCAATCCCTACAAGGCAAATGAGGCATCAATTTGGCTTATATTATACCCGAGTCCCTATTTAATATCATAGGGCAGCCATGGCTTGAAAGCAACTTGACATTTGCTCCGATCGCAGTCGCTAATAGATGTAAGTGACAAAGTGGCTCAGTTCTTATAAATTGTCCATTTGTGTTTCCACCGCCCTGCCTCCGCCCCATAGTTAACATGGGCTTAGCTAGCTTGGCAGGGTTATGGTTAATGCCTTGTTTTTTGTAAAGCACAAAACAGATGTTTTATTTAATTGTGAGTTATTACTGTCAAAAAAACTAATTTTCATCTCCGGTTAAAAATATTCGCATTGTATGTTTGAAAGAAACATGAACTGGATTGAACGGTATTTGCTATAATCTCAATGATTATTGATTATTGTTTGTATATGCCTATTTAAAAAAATACAGTTTGTAAGTTTAATCTGAAATAATATTCATTATAATGCAACAAAGTTGTAACCATAGACAACAAAGTATTTTTTGCCACGAACACATCAAACGTCAACAAATCATAATAGAAGCTGCTTTGGAACCGCTAATATCCAACGAAATTCCCGCATCACAGAGCTTAGCCCGAGTACAAATCGAAATCCCACGAGGCGACACGACAATGACCTATTATCATTTTTCACATGATTTTCAGTAATCGGAACCTTAATTTATTTCCTGCTCGAATGGACATAAATATGTGTGTGATCAAATGTGGAATGATGTGGCTAATAAGGAAAAATGACTGGATGAATGGCGAGTGAAATAATGCGAGCGATTTGTTTCCATACAGAGGAGGGGTATCAGGGGGACCGTGTCTCAGAGCACGGGGACCATCAAGGAGGGTAGAGGGGAGAGGGGGATTCGGGGTGAAAGGGAAGGGCGATGATGACATCTATTAGGCTTTTAATGAGTCCGTCCCCTGCTCATCAACTTTCCACCTTCCCTCCAACCCAATCACATGTGCCTCCAGCTATAAGGCTTTAACAACCAAAATGTGACTGGCTTTTTGTATTGTGTGTGATAAAAAGCTTTCATGGAAATAAATGTATTGGCTTGCTGTTCTATTGTGCGATTTCTCCGGGAATGTCCAATCCGTTATAATAGATGATAGCCAGACTCTCAATCTTGTCTATGACGAACAAAACACAGATTGTCTGCGGCAAAAAAAAGCAAGGGTCTGTGATGGAATTTGGGTTGTGAGGCAAAAATAATGGAATCACAAGAAGATGAGAAAGGCCCGTGTAATGACAGAGTATCATGATAGTCTTAATGGCATAGTCACACATTGAAACCATCTAATAGCCAAGATGTGTTGCGGTCGCTCAGATTTACCGCCACTTCTCACTTCTCACAGCCATTTCTCATCGGCCATCGCCACCCCTTAATGCAAAGCCCATTTACTCAGGCGTCCTATGAATAAAATTGATAACTTATGGTGATTCCAACGCCCTGAATATTCCTTGAATATCACACGAGGACAAAGACCCTGTGTCCCTGTGCTTAATGAAGACAGCTCAAGAAACGAAGGCGCAGCTTTTACGCCACAGAGAGTGATGACAAAACCTTTAAGACAACTCACAGAAATTGAGAATTGTCTTCCAAATGCAATTTTGAGCTGGGCTAAAAACTATTTAGAAGAAACGCTCAAATATTTTAGTCGTTACATGAATAGAATCGTGATGCAGATGGCATTCATCAATTAATTGTTTTTGGTGTCATCGTTTTTTCAATTACACCTATTTTAAAATATCCCTTTTGCGTAGGTAGTTATGGCCATTTGTGAATAGTTAAGGGTTTTTTATATAAACTTCAAATTTACAAGCACATTAAATACACAAACAAAACTGACTTTAACGTTAAAAACTTCAATTAAATGAAGATTCTTACAATGTGGACACTTGTACGGCTTGTCTCCGGTGTGTGATCGCTCGTGAATCCGCCGTTTGTCCGTTCTGAAACAGACAAGAATAATCATTCAAAATTATACATAATGTACATGTATTTCAAAACGCGATGAGTAGCATCTATTTATGCAAGTATCCAGCGATTATTCAAAACAACAACAAAAGGAACCTGGATTTCTAGGAACTAATCAGTGGTACATTAGGTTTAGGCTAACGCAAAAACCATTTACCCTAAGATTATCTTTCTTGATTTTAAGTTTGGAAACCGCTCTTCGTATAATGGCAAATAATATTTTACAATATTAGATTTTGCAATGAACACATATTGAAAACAATTATTATTATCTTCGTTTTGCGATCCCAAAATATTTCGAAATGCGCTTTTTTGTCATTCGATAATTATTGTTTACTGATGATGATCATATGAAAAGGGGGTATAAATACGTTTCTTCTACAACACAGTTATAACAGCTATTCTCCGATTAAATGCTTCTTTACTGCTGAAACTTGTCATGATTTTTTTTCGTTGAATTTGTTGCTTTAGCTATTCTATTTCAATATGTTTCAGCGAATAATAGGATAAACATTCCACTCTGACTATCATTGTATGTATTACTAAAGACAGCGTGTAGCATAAGGGTCGAAACCCTCGGTAATTTCAAGGGTAAATCAAGATTACCGAGGCAGAATTGAGGTACCCTCGAAAAATTACCGAGGGACAAATCGATTTTATCGAGGCATAATTTAGGTACCTTGGACAAATTTTCGAGGCAAATTTCAGGAACCCTCGAAAAATTACCGAGGCAGAATTATGGCTTATGCTACACCCTGCAAAGACCATGAGTCAAAAACTAGGATAATTTCAAACCAGATCATGATTTTCCGTCATCACTCTAAGGTATCCTATTAATATTGTCACAAACTAATGTTAAAATCAGAGAAAAGCAAAAAATGAGCAAGACCCCGGCGCATTTGATTGACGCGAAAAGTCGTCGTCACCGCCGCCGCCATTTCTCCATCTTCTATGATGATTGCGGGAGTAAATCAGCGAAAGTGTCTGCTCTACTCATTATTGCTTTTAATATCATTTCCCCGTCGAATGCCGTCGTCTAATGACGCGTGGCCAGAATGACTCTAGGCCCGAGGGGCTTGATGTGCCCGCCATCCATCGCGCCCTCTGACGCCCGGATACACACTATGGTCTGCAGAAGGGGTCTCCCTGTCTTAAGACAAGAGAGAATCAATCGTCCCATCGCCGTGACGGCCCGGCTGCGTTTTTCCTTTTCTAATGGCGCTCCTCATAAAACTTATAGCTATCACCATCACCGCCGCCGCCGTCGTTTAATGAGAGAGAAATTCATTCGATGTTTATTGCGCGAGGAGGAATTATGGGTCACTGATAAATCCACGCGTCATTGCACCGAGCACGACTGATTGCGACGCGGAATGAATGAGCGAATCCTGTGCAGCAACGAGGGTTCGAGGCTCTATTATTAATAAACATGCACAAAGGTGTTATATAACTTATTAGCTGTTAGTTTTATGGCATGCAATAAAAGTGTAATTACCACAGCTAATGAAATATCAAGAAAATTGGCTATAAATGACAAAGGATGCATGCCATATAATAAATAGCTAGAAAAATCTAATTTCATTCACCATTGTTGTTTCATCATAATTATTATTTTCATGTCCTTTTCTATTTGTTCGTCGTTACAATATTTTTCAGATTAATTCAAATGCACTATTTTGAATGCAGTTAAGCGAGGAATATGTACTTTCGACATACAGGTATGAATATTGAGCTCCATAGAACTTGAAAGACTAGATATTCCCTTTTGATATTTCGACAGGAAGCAATGCAGCCTTTGTGTTCAGCTCATAATTATTATATATTATGCCTTGAGCAAAACGGCTTTTGGCGTGTCAATAGCGGGGATCTGAGGGAAATGAGCGTCGCATTTGCGGGGCTTGAGCTCGAAATGGCATGTCACCGCGTCATCACCCGCACCTCACCAAATGACCGTCAAAAACAAATTCACCTTTTGATTGTTCCTGCCATCGCGTAATTACTCAAAAGGCATCCACCTCGCCTTTTTGCCATATAATGATCAAAAAGTCTTATTATTGTGAGCGATAATCAGGAGCAGCCAAGAAGATGATATTTCCTTAACAACAAAAATCATCGCTAGTTAAGGAGGTCAAGAAAACAATATGCTTTATGAGACATGAGCTCGTTTCCAGGCATCATCATCGCGAGTAATTATATCGGCGATTTCATTAGGTGTTGTCTTCATAAAAAGGAGACGTTAACATGCATAACTGCCATTCCATCGCCGGTTATGAGGGCAAGGTGCAAACAAAGGACATTTACAAAAAAAAAGTGTTTTACAGAACCATTAATATACAACCAAGGTAAATGCCAGGACAACCTCTATCTCCACAATGCTCGCTAAGACGAGTTGGTTGTTGGTAGTGGTAAATGGTTTATTTAGTCTTTTTCTTTTGAAAATTTAAATATACGTACCCTACAAGCCGTTCTTATTTAACAGAATAAAGAGCTTTAGCAAATAAACCAGATTGATTTGGTCATCGCATATTTGAGGCCTTTAAATGAACAATATCAAATAGTATAAATTTCAATATTGTCTTATACCATACCTGCTAAATCGTTTTTCACAGTACTGACATTGATAAGGTTTTTCGCCTGTGTGGATTCGAAAGTGCCTGAAAAGAAAAGCAAGTCAATTGATTTTGATTAGCATTTTTATGTTCAAGAATTTTCTAATTTCTTATATATGTATAAGATATTTTTGAATTAGCGAAATTGATAGCACCGATTCTCAAAACTTGTTTTCGAACATAAGACTAATTCATCTTGTCTATAATGTTCCATTTTTATTGACTTTTCAAAAGGTGTTCAACCTTTTCACCAATTAGCATCACATTTGATCAAAGTAGAATTCAAAAGGAGAAGAAAAATACAAATTAAGCACGCATGTTGTTTATTAGAATCAAACAGTGGTTTGCTTCATTGCTAATAACCAACTTGCCGCCTTATATGTCTCAATAGAATTGCATTTTTTGCTTTTAAAAATGAATTAACCATTCGGCATAATCAGATGTTTTTTTGTATATTCAGATAAAAATAGTCAATACGAATTCTATAAATTCTTGGGCCTATTCGCAAAAAAAAATATAATAGACTTAATGAAAAATATATGATTTAGATTACTATAATAAAACATTTTATTACATAGTCTAACACTAACCTGTCTAAGTCCTTTTTGTATTGAAACTTCTGTGTACACCTCGAACAAGCAAATCGTCTTGGTAACGTGGTCTGCAACTGCTTAGCTGCCAGTTGATCTAAAAAAATACGTTTGATGAAAAGTCTTATCGTAAAACTACAAGTAGTTATTTTCTATGTTCTTTAATTTGATTTCCTAAAAATCTGCCCGTAGAGAATGCATAATGCGCTCATGTGAATATCGTCATTATCATTTTTGCCGCTGTTTCTACAATGTACTCATCAATGTAAGCACTATTTTCATTAGCTAAATGAGGGAGCATTATGACACCGGTAAAGTACCATGTAACTACATAAGGGCTGTGTCAGGTATCTCGGGTAGCCGAGTACCCGATAATTTCCTCGAGTACCCAAACTTCGTCTCGGGTACCGGAAATGTTGCATTGTGGGTGGTTCGAAAGAGAAATAAATTGAATATATATATATTTTTTTTAAATAAGTTGTTGGAATAATTTCCAGCTATACTTTACCGTGTATCTAAGAATAAATATTCTTTCTTATATATAGTATCAAAATTCCTGATTTATAAAAAGAAACAAAACGAAAGGAAAATTGTGTTGTGAAAACTTCGGGCCGGGTATCGGGTAAACGGGTGTTCAGGTAGAAAAACACAGACACAGCCCTAAATAACACGAACAAAAACCACTCATACATTCTATCAAAAAATGTCATTTACCAATATCAGTTGGATACTCCGCGACAGGGTTGCTCTGTTCCATAACATCGGCGTCGTGAATGTTGGCGACGCCATCGGTTGCCACGGGAGCCACCAACGTGTCGGTGGTTGCTATGGAGTCGTATCCGGTCACCGTGGTAACCATTGCACCAGAATGGCTCACGTACATCCCTTCAGCTGTCATGGCTATTGAGGGGTCTAGCAGGCTCCCGATCATCTGAAATAGCGAGGAAAACAATAAGAATCAAAATACAGGAACTAACTTATTCATGTATTCACAATGCGCCTGTAATCGATTGTTTAATAATAGCGATCGATAAACCATTCTAATTTAGTTTTAAGGTAGATCTAGAGTAAGTACTTTTTTCACCAAATGACAAAGGTTGGAATAGCATAGATGATATACCTGCTCCGTGCCATTTTGTGGGGAATCCATCACCGCGTCCTCCGAACTGATTTCTAGCACTTGAGTACCGACTGGCGCATGCTCAAGGCTCACGACACCGCCCGTGTGCTCTAATCCGCCCGCCTGCATCCCGGTATGTTCCATGTAAACGGCCTCGTTATTCGCCGCTTCTGCTGCTTCCGTTGTTTCCTGAGAAATGGCAGTATCAGGCAAGGGCTCGTTTGGTGTCTCATCATATGGCATTTCTGACTCAACCTCTGTATCTTCGCTGTTTATAAGTAAAGTGATCTCCGCCGATTGACTTTGTACTTCAGTTACCTGTTGCGGAGGTAGAACAGTTACCGTTGCGGTGTTGGGAACATTTGGGCTGCTGACATCCAGAGAGGCATTAATTTGACCGATATCACTCTGGTATGTTTGCGAAGCTGGATGTTCTCCTTGAATTTCTATGACATTTGAAGTGTGTTGCGGATCATGTGAATCAAATATTGGTTGGTGTTGGTTAATGCTTGTGTTGACCTGCATTTGCTGGGGAACTGCAACTAATCTGCATGAGATCTCCGCCGCTTGATTTTGTACGTCA
Organism: Hydroides elegans; assembly: GCA_001703475.1. Lineage (NCBI taxonomy): Eukaryota > Metazoa > Annelida > Polychaeta > Sabellida > Serpulidae > Hydroides > Hydroides elegans. Next base: position 12,234 of record LQRL01071328.1, read on the forward strand.
GTTACCTGTTGTGGATGAGGTATAGTTACCGGTGTAGGGTGTTGCGCATTTGGAGTACTGGCATCCAGAGAGGAATTCATTTTACTGATTTCGCCCTGGTAATCTTGCGAAACAGGGTGTTCTTGAACTTCCATGACATTTGAGGTTTGAGCATCCAACGGTTGCTGTTGGGTAACGCTTGAATTGACTTGCATTTGTTGGGGAACTGCAATCGGAAAACGTTTAATATTTATTCCAAATTATAACATAAAGTTAACTTTAATGTCGAATCATTCATATGGAACAACAAGTTATAATAAAACTATCAAAACTAACATACAGTGCACCACGGATAATTTGAAGTGCTCGGGACCGGAAAATTTATTTCAAATTATCCGAACTTCAAATTATCCGAATGAGATTTGGTAGAAAATAGTGAAACCTAGACCACAGGGGGGAGGGGGAACAATCCCCCGTGTAGCAAACAACTCTTTCAGGTGTATAATTTTAAGTTTCATCCGATTTTCAACTGACATATGAGAACTCTTCGCGGAATCCCAAATTCATCTAAGTTCAGACCCCATAATTTCGACATTTCTTGGTCGATCAATCTGAAACTCGACGTTGCACATCTACAATATATATATTCATTCACAGTGTGAAGTTTTAGAGTCCTAAGACAAGGGTATCATACAAGAGTGCCGCGGACAAAGTGTTATACAAATATCCCAATATATCCCATATTCATCTAAGTTCAGACCCCGTAATTTCGACATTTTTGGGTCGATCAAACTGAAACCTCAACGTTGCACACCTCCTATATTGGTTCTCTTTTGATGCCAAATTGGACTTGAATGGGCCCAGTGGTTGAGGAGATCTAGCGCGTACAAACTCATGCCTAAATACCAAAATGTGGGATATTTTCTAAGTTTTGGAAAATATGGAAATTTTGGTCAAAAATCAAAAACAACCCCCTCCCCCTTGCACACCTCCTATATCGGTTCTCTTTTGATGCCAAATCGTTATCGCGTCGGCCCAGTGGTTTAGTAGATATGGCGTACAAACTTAGTGTGACGGACAGACGGACGGACAAGCTGAAACCTATATCCCTCCGTTACACGGGGGATAAATACATGATCGGGACCGAAAAAACAGTTCAAATTACACCGAAATTCAAATTATCCGTGTTCCGTGGCCGTGGTGAACTGTACTAACAGAAGGCTAATCTACATTTCTCAGCTTCCTTTTGACCTACGACAATCAATTCAAAGGCTCTAGTCTGTACTAGAAAGTGATGAAAGACTGACACCCAACTAATATTGGCCCCGAATCGTTAAGGGCGGGACCTTACAAAATCAAGTCATATCAACGAAACGTTTAATGAAAGGAAAAGCTGCAACAGAACATATAGGAAGAAGACATGCCTTGAGAGACGAGCTGTGTTGTGGAAACTGAGACTCCATCGCTTGTTATGTACGTCGGTGTCATCTGGGTCGCAGGCATCGCCATATTCCCCATCACCCCGCTCTTGTTCACTTTGAGGAAGTTCAAACTCACGGAATTGCCGTTTTTCACGAATACCGGTACCAAATCTAAATGAAACACACGTAAATAACATTGTTTAATACAATGTTAACATATTGTTTATCTTTAGACAAATATAAAGTTTTTAAATAGTAGCAGCAGATGATCAAGTAGCTAAAAGAATTCAGTTATAAACTAAAACAGAAAATACTTCAACAGACTAGATATGTGTCGGGTGGGAGTAAACCCCGCCATAGAGAATGTAAAGAGACACGTTATATATGTATTGATTTAGGTACGTTATAAAAAGAATATAAACTTAATGATAGCCATTTACTCAATATTTTACTAAAAGATAAATCATAAATAAACAAAACCATATGTTCATTAAGTTAATTTATTTAGTTTGAATAGGTGGCACCTGAGTTTTGCGGCACCGACTGGAGCACCATATCAGGAGCCGTGGCATACATTGCGTCAGTTGCTTGGCCAGGAACCATGGATAAAGGCAAAGGGCCGCCCGACATGTTTTCGATTCGGGAGCTGTAGACTGTATTGATGCTTCCAGTTGTTGTCGATGGGTACAGACTTGAGGGTATATTGCTGTCGTAGATTGCGTGAAATAGAGGGTTTGTAACTGACTCAATAAATACAAATCAAATTATATTTCGTATTTTTATTTCTCTTAGTGCTCTTTTTTCACA
>LQRL01071332.1:8871-20519 GCA_001703475.1 Hydroides elegans
TCGCCCGAGTAAAGGGTTCCGTCTAAGATCTAGGTTCCATCTAAGTAAAATAGTATACATGGTAATAGTATACATGTTTGAACAAATAACAAGTCCTATACAATATATTAAAGGTTAAAACTCAACTTCACATATATAAATTAATTAATACATACAACTACTCTGTATTGCGACTAGGAATAACGTAAACATATTTATGCCACAATTTGATCAACTTCGAATATTTCATTAAATCGCTATCTGTAATACACTTAATCTTCTCATTTTCTGATACATATATTCTTTTCATTATACTATTGATATAGTTTCTTATTACACAATTGACAACGTTTATTGTTTTATCACACATTTCCTTACTTATACTACACAAGTATCTAATATTGAAAAAGTTTCGGAAAATATTATTATACGCAACTTTAAATTTTTGAAAAGTAATTTAACCATAGTTACACCATAGGTATGCACAATAAAAATGAGAGATATATGTTTTAAACAGAGCAACCTTAACACCAACAGTGCAATGTCTAAATGAATTTATATTCAATTTATATTCAATTGATATATTTTTTCCTTCAACCTCTTAAGAGCAAACATGGTAGAGAAATAAAAATCATTAATGCAATTCAAGAACGGGAGCTCATAAAACAAAACAAAGTATTACTTTAAAAATTTATCGATTTATCTTTGATTGAGAATAAACAATGCATGGTTCTTAGTTAATTACTTTTGGAATACATTATATATTTCCAAAAGAATTCCCAAAATACAATGATACTATATATAAACTATTCGTTTTCCAGTATCTTATTATTGTACCTGCTTATTTGGAAATCATATTCCTTTAATATGTTCCTCCTCTTTTTACTTAGCAATTTGCAAATAAAGCTCCTCCGAAGTTCAATTAAATTAGCATTGTGAACTAAAACACAATCATGGTTAAAAATGGTTAAAAATCGTTCATATAATGTTTAACGTCTTCATTACCTTTAGCGAGCGAGCGAGTGCAGTGTGGACCGTCATGCGCTCGCTCGCTCGCTGGGAGAATTTTGCTCGCTCGCTCGCTTTTTTTTTAAAGCGAGCGAGCGAGTGCAGTATGGACGGTACTTTATTATTATTTACATACTTTGATTTTGTAATCACACGCAAACTTGGGGCATACGTATACAAATAGCGATTTCGAGCTTTCTCGCCTTATTAAATAGATCAAACCATTAAATAACCAATTAGAAATAGATGTTATGAACAAAGTGATGTGCTTGATTTAATGTCTATATGCAATGAATAATGGAAAGAAAACTTAATATATACATAATATATAATATATAAGCCTACTGAACAAAAGTGATCATGGGGTACTCAAGCTCAGCTATCGATAGAGGTTATGCAAAGTGTCAAAAATAGGTTGGACTGCTGACAATTTTATGTAAACAAACTGCTAATAAATGACAAGCAATGTGATTGGTCATATGTGGGTCAAATGGCTATTAGCTCAACGATTTTTTAAAAGCCTTATCTCACTGATTGTGAAATTTAACAAAAAAAAACGCAATATCAAATGACTAAAATTACTATAGGAAAGTAGGTTTTGAATCGATAAAAGATAAGTTAAAAGGCAAAGACTGAAAAGTGTCATTGAATCAGGATAGCTTTGATACAATTAACAACTGTTTTGTGATAAAATGCACGATATGTGTCTAAACATGCACCAATAAGGTGAAAAATTGCCAATTAATCAAAAGAGATGCTACTATCCAAAACTTAAAGAAAGCTTTTAAAAATGATCAACAAACTATGGAAACAATATAATCCAAATAATAGAAATGGATACAATATAATTAGAACTATGCTAAGCAAAGTACAACAAAAGTGTGAGTCAGAAATATCTACAGAAACAAAATCAGGCCCTGCAGTAGTCTGGAGGTACAATAAATAATCAACTATGGGTTTTCAAGGTGTACTGGATCCTTATATCAACAATATCAAAGGGGATAATCTAAAAAATATGAATCTGAAAAAGCTGAAATACAATCAGTATTCAGGGTAGTAAAACTGTTGATAGCAAAATCAATTATCACAAAAAACTAGGAGAATTGGATATGACTAAACGTTATGTCCCGGACCAAATGCATCCTCATCTATTGAGAGAAATGGCAAAGGAATTAAGAGTACCATTAAGTTTCAATATGACCAAACTCTTCAAAGTAAGAAACTGCCAATAGATTGAAAAAAATGTCATTATTTAAAAAGGGCGATTACAATTTGGCTTCTTGTTATATGCTAGTAAGTTTTAACTAGCATTGTGTGCAAGGCAATCGAAGAGTTCGCACGTTATCATGTATCAACATTTATGTTATACAATGATTTATTCATTGATAACCTGTATGAATGATTCTCATAATGATCAATTGTGTTACAAAAATTAAATATAATTGATGAATGGACCTTAGCGGTTGATGAGTGGGCTAAGATTTACAATTCACAACACGCTTGGTAGACAGGTCGACAGGTAGAAAATTCGACTTGTAGCGGCCCAATGCCAATTATCCTTAAGTATAAGGTAGGGTTATATTGTGAAATTGGTAGAACACTCAGATTATACATATCTCGACTTGTCAACCTGTCGACGACATGTTATGATTAATATCCGTTCATACGTACCTACCTAGGTCGATGTTGCAAACATCGACCTGTCAGGATCCGCCACTGGTCCTTCATCAACATCAAGGATGCCATCTAGCGTCCTTTGAGCCCGATGTCGTCTCGCATCTGCTGCACAAACGTACGCGCCGGTCTTCCTCGCCCTCGCTTGCCATGATTAGGGGTCTACAATACTAGATTGGATGCAGCTTCTTCTGGGTGCCTATAGCAATGACCAGCTAGCTTTAGTCTCTTTTGTTTGACTGTATCTATGGCCTTTGGTACTTCAGCATATAGTTCTTTGTTGCGCACATAGTCTTTCCAGGTGAACCCCAGTGCTGATCTTAGTAGTCAGGTGAAACAACCATCGATTTTCTTTGCCAGTGTCTCTGTAAGTGTCCATGCTGCACTTCCATATAGGAAAACTGACTCTACCGTTGAGCGAAACAGTCGCGTTTTGGTCTTTCTAGACAGTGTTGATCTCCAACATCGGCTCATCTTGTTATGTGCTGCCTATGCTAGGCCTATTCTCTTTGCTATATCTGCTTTTGAGCTGCTTACTGGGGATCCCAAATAGGTGAAATCACTACTTCTTCGAGTATGGAGCCGTCACTGGTTTTTATATCTATTTTGCTAGGACAGTTGAAGGTCATGACTTTGGTTTTCTTTGGATTGGCCATCAGGCCTATTGCCGCTGCTGCAGTTTCTACTCTATCGAGCAAGGTTTGTACCTGTTTGACTTGTTCACTTATCAACGCGATATCATAAGCGAAATCAAGGTCGGTTATACATACAGGTCTTATTCGTCGGCTTTTTCGACGTTGTATCTGGAACCCTAATTCTTCTTCTCTTCCGTTTATTGCTTTTCCAAGTGCATAGTCCAGTGCTATGATAAAGAGGTTGGAGCGGGAATGTCACCCTGTAGTACTCCAGCAAAGATGTCGAACAATTCGGTTTCACCATCTGGAGATAGCACTTTTGCTTTTGTGTCTGTATACATAGCTTCTATTGCTCTCACTATATTTTGGTATACCGTATGCTCGTAGAATCTTGATCAGTTTACCACGATGTAAAGTATCGAAGGCCTTTTTTAATTTTCAAAAAGGCCTTCGATACTAACCGTTCATAAATAATACATTATGACTTTATGATGTTATCAACAACTTTAAATAGTAGCAGCTGGCAACCTGTCGACCTGTCTACCTGTCAACCAAACATGAAACCTCTAAAAGACCGCATCACTTCCTTTTTTGTGAGCTATTTTTTTGCATATAGACAGGTAGACTGGGTAGCAAGGTCCACACGTAGCGGTCCAATGCAAGTTATTCTTAAGCATAAGGTAGGGTAATGAATTGGTTAAACACTCAGATTATATATATGCCAACCTATCAACTTGTCCACACCATGCTATGAGTAATATCCGTTCATAAATAATACAATATGGCTTTATAATGCATATCAATCACTTTAAATGTTACCAGCTGGCTACTTGTCGGCCTGTCTATTTGTCTACCTGTCGACTTGTCTACCTGTCCACCTGTCTATTTGTCTACCTGTCGACCTGTCTACCTGTATATCTGTCGACAATGTTTTTCTTCATGTTCATACTGTATAAACAGTTCTACAAATTGCAATATTCTTGTGCGTAAGTGTGAGGGGAATTCTACAGTCGTTCCGATGAGTGTTTGTTGTAAAGTGAATTTACTAAGACTTTATGAAACTAACTTAGACTTTAAGTAAAAACCGTTGCAACGGTCCCACATCTTAGGTTAATATTAAAGCTTAAACCATATGAAATATGTGACTCAGTCTTGATTTGGATAAAATACTTTCCTAATGGCCAAGTTCAAAGAGTTGTGTATTGTTATCAATACCCCTAATTGCTATCGCTTTTAATGAATAATATAAATTTGCTGATAACGTTTGTATTTTATGACAACATTATCGTTTAATTCATCAATGTTTTATTATAAAAGTTTATTATGTGTAAATGTAAGATGATGTGATTGACAAATAATGGACAGTAAATACTTGATTGAAAAAACAGAAGATATATATTGATTGTTGAAAAGTCATTCTTAATTTTTTATTTCTTTTGAATGCATAGAACATTACCTATAAGCAAATGCAGGCGTCATGTATACATACTTATGTATTTCGTTAGGTTTACAGTTTGACAGTTTGATATTACTTAGAAACTAGAACATTTATAATTAAAAGAGCATCCTCATTTTTCTGAAATGAGATAAACCTATACAAGGGGATTTGAATATAATTTCACTCGTACTTTGATGTTGGCACCTGTAAATTTTTTTGTTAATTACAACACACCTGTCATCATGTTTAACCAGGTTTGAGATAAATGGTAAGGAGGGATATTAGTAATGCGTTTTTGTCTGTCATTGTTGCGTCAAACCAATTATGTATAATTTAAAAATTATCCCACACCAAGCATATGAAGTTTATCAGCGTTAGTATTTTTAGCATTTGAGAAACCTCCACATTCTCACGTGCTTTGGTTGGTCATGCCACGTTCAATGAGTTTGTATTATAGTGTTCAACACCATATACATAATAAATGAAATCAAAACAGTAGTGATACGATTAATTGCCTAAGTTATTAATTGCTATAATTTTGTGATGTAATTGGATGATTCAGAACGGTAAACTCGTCACTTTATCTTTTTAAATAATGTGTTTGTTTTGTAAGAAAACAAGACATGAGTAAGGTGACAAGACATTGATTTTTATTCAGAACAAATCATTCATGGTATAACACATCGGTAATTGAAATTGAAAAAACAACATTAAATGTAATAAAATATTGAAAGTAATCATTTAAAAATACAAAATAAAGCTATTGGAAAGAAACCATATAGTGGAGAATAGGTAAAATATAATCTAAACCATATAACATAATTTGCGAAAGAGTTTTTTTCGTGTGAGTTCGAGTCAAACAAAAACAATAGAACACATATACACTTTAGATACGCACGCTGTTAGATATGTATTTGAATAATTCATTTTTAAAACCACTTTATTGTAAATTGTAAGACTGATTAATATTGTATATTTAATATATAGATAATATATAATATACAGGATAATACTTGATCAAGCTTAACACTTGGAAAAAATTACATCAAAATGGATACAAGTTTGAACGAATACCTCGTAGCAACATTCAATTTGAATATAACGTTTGTTATTTTTATCCTGTTACTTGGAATTACCGGGAACAGTACACTTATTTATATTTATTACAAGAAAAAGACCCACATGAGTAAAAACATTCTGATTTTGTCATTAGCAATGATAGACACAACATTTTGCTGTTTCGTACCAACTCTCGTATTTATTTATGCACAATCAAGAGAAAATATTGGAAGAACAGCAAATGCATTGCTTTTCAATTTTATCTTAATTATTATTCGATTTGCACTTTTCAGTAGTATAAGAATTATCTGCATTATGTCGATAGACAGACTATGGGCAGTTTGGAAATTCCATAAATATGCCATACTTCGTAGGAAACTGGATTCTGTAGTTGGCAGTGTTATAATTGCTACGCTGACTGAAGTAATGCTAATTACGTTTTCACATTGGGATATCGTAATTATTGTTGATATACTGGTGCATGTCATATTGACATTCCTACTATTACTGGTGACATACCCAACAATCATATTCTTCGTATACAAAGCACACAATAAACGATTTCAAACTGTCAATTGCATTAGTACCCAGCATAGCGGAGTGCCATCAAGGTAGTATAAATCAGAAGCACGTTTATATTAATATTTACCTGATACATTTTCTAGATACATTCTCCTGTGTAATAAAGTCACTTGTTTTTACTTTGTTTGATAGGATGATGAAACTTTCATGTTAAAATTTACTCAGATAAAAATTCATTAAAGGTCAAATAGTCACTCGTCTCTTCTTTATTTCAACAGTTGCAATTGCCTTAATGATGTTTTGGATATGATTTAATATACCATACTAATTATATGTGTTTTTCAGATCTTCACATCATCTGCAAACTAATGCACCGTCACATGTGATGAAAAGCTCCAAGATGAAGCGCCATATTCAAGTCCTCAAGATGTTTGCATTAATTACAGTCGTGTTTCTGATTTCTATGACGGCACTCATTCTTACAGTCGTTTTTCAAACGCCGTTGCCTCTGCATTACATTTATTATATCAACCATACAGGAAACCCTGTAATATTATTTATTGTTAACGGTAGCTTTCGCAAAGATGTATACGAAATCCTTAAACGCTTTTTCCGTAGATGAATTATGTTATTTCGAATATGTTTACATGTGTTGATATAAATTTATGTAATGCCCATTATAGGTTATAAATATCTAGTTATTTTCATACAAATCTAAGCATAATAGTTTCTAATAATATAAGTGATTATGCTGTAGTATTATCAATGGACAAACGAAAATACCGATCGAGTTTGATTGTGTCGTAAGCGTGCTATATGTTATTACAAAATATTGATAATCTCACAACTTTAATTCTGGATGGAACTTATCTGAATACTTTTTTGTATTTTTCGTGGTAAATCATCATAAGGCGATAACTCAATTAGATTGCTCTATGCTCCAATATCTTGAAGTAGATATTAGTTTAATGATAGCCTGTTTAATGTATAACTTATTGAACCAAAGCCTAGCTTATTTTTCTTTAAATATCATATTAAGAATACCATTGATTGTGAAAATTGCAGTATGATTTGAACAGTTGGAAGCATGTCTTTATCTCTATGCCTCAGATTCCTGGATAAAGATGCCTGACAATCTATCTAAACATTGACAAAATATGTTCCTGTTTTGGATATATATGCATTGAATTAACCTTTTTATAATTACAAGATTAGTTATGATAGATACAATCTATGGTAATGAGTGAATGATTATCCTAATTATTCAATAACCATAATTGAGCAAAACTATTTTACTTGGATCACGAAAATGTGTTCTTCGTTATAAATAATTGAGTCAAATTGTCTGCCGTGGGTGTGAAAGATGGCTCAAAAAGGATTATGACTGAGTCAAATTGAACATTATTTCACTTGGGTGAGGTTAATAGCTCCTATCAAGCTCTCTTGACGCAGTCTTATTATTATTCAGTAATCTACCATTATTATGTTTTTTTTTTGTTTCATCTAAAGTGTACGGAAAATACAAACCTATATATAATTTTGCTGTTATTTATCATAATATATAATATGTACCAACGAATTGTTTATAAAGAAAAATAATCACCTTTCTAGTAAGAAATTGAAATGGCCAAAATGAAACAAAATATTCTGTTACTCTTAGTATTCTTAATATTGATACATTAGACAAATAAAGAATATAACATTTTATTTAAACGTTACAAAAGTTTAACTACAAATATAAACATATTTGTCATAGAAGCGTCTTCAAATTACGTAATGATCTATAAAAATATTCATTCAGATCAAATAATTATAAAATATTGATGATAAAAACAAAAAATAGAAGATTTAGATTAACTCTTATCTTATACAACGAATCCATATTTCATCTTGAATTGAAATGGACTTAACATAAAAGAAAACCTTCTCACATAAACCTGTTAAAGATGAGTTTATTAATTTGGCATAATATACTATATAGAACATGTGTATAACAGCATATGTTCTGTCTCAATGAGAAATATTTCTTCGCTTCTGATATTTCCGTAGACTGGTTCAACAAATTAAATGATTTTTACGTTCCAAAATCTTTATTTTTTTAATCGTTAGATAAATCCTGCAAAAAGTAAAACTGATATACATATTCAAACATGCTAATTCGTACAACATATGTTGAACATATATACAAAGATGATTCATTCAATAACTTATGTTAAAAAGGCTGGAGGAATATCATGTCTTTTAATCAACACATTATCATTTAGTATGTTTAACAAATAACAGTATTATATTAATTCATAGGATACCTTGAATGATCTCTTGTCCAGCAATGAACACGGATTCAAGTAAGATTCGAGATCCTTCTTCCTTCAAATACCTCAGCATTTGTTCGTACCGACTCATCTTCTCGTCCAATTGCTGTTTAGCTTTCTCTCTATTTAAGAATAGAATAATTAGTTATAGTTATTAGTTATTCTAATAAAAGAATAAAATAGAATAATTTTCAAAATATCGTAAACTGTTTTTGAACGTTTTCGTAAAACTTGCTATGATTGTCTTCGAAATTTATCTCTCAGACATGTGAGACATGTGCCTGTATAATACATTGCAGCGGTTTGTCATAGGCATTGAACAGTGCATAAATGAACAACCTTTGACTGCAGAAAAAGTTTGTCTCTAAATAAACATTATTTCTAAATTGTATCTCTAGAGCAAACTTTATTGCATTTCCAATTTATTGTTTAAATCCTAAAACATAGACTAAACCAAGTTAATATTGCATTTAATAAAGCTAAATCGCAGTACATTAGCTGACTAAGCATAAACATTGTACAAATTGTTTAATCTGACCCGCCGTTGAGGACAAAAGGGTCCTTCAGCCAAAACATGAAGAAATTTAAGTAATGTGTCTTTACAAATATATGGATAAGTTGGGTTTAACCTGTCTTCTTCAATCCTTTTTCGAGCTTCTGCTTGATCAAAAGCAAGACTTTCATGACCACTCTCTTGGTAACTGCTCTCTTCTAGTTCTCTGGCTTGCAAATTTCGCAGCATTTCCTTTCAAATCATTTTATTTCCATTTTTAATTTAATAATGGATATTGAATTTTCTTTCTAAATATAATATAAAGTGAGAAATAATGTTGTATATAGGAGTAAAGCAATAGCTTTTGCTACCTTATATAATGTTGACATAGTGTATGTATTCAGTTAAAAGTTCTATTAAAAGGTGATGAAGAGCACATTGTGTCAGAAAATCATCGGCAAATGCTGCAATAGCCTCTGCGTAATGAACTTGTATTATCATCTTCAGATTAGTCAATGGTTGTCAAAAACCTTTTTTCGAAATATATTTATTCATATTTTTTGTATAATCTTTAAAATACATAAAGTATAAATCATATACACTAGTTTTTGCACAAATCATTTAATTTGCATTTATATTTACCGTCTGTTCCCGTTCAAACTGAACTTGTGTCTCTTCTTTCATGTTTTCGATTGTTTCAATGTAATCATCACGGACTAGTTTGCACTATAAAAGGTATAAATTTGACTTGTAAAACCATATGAGTTAGGATGGAAAATGACTATAGGAGAACGTTTCGCGATCAAATATCAAATTTAATACAAATTCAGTTCAATCTCCTTATCAAGTTATCAAGTATGTGAAATTAAACTTGCAGGGGTTTCGATTGTTTCATATAAAGCTATAGCCAGCAATAACAATGCAGTCGGTTTTTCACTTTATCTTATCTTAAATCTTATCTTATAATTATTTAGAATTCGGGAGCTATATTTTTAGACCAAACCCCACTCAAATATATCTCATTTTTTGGCAGTATAGTTTTAAATATAGATTATTTCTTTATTTTCTTTATTATTTCCAGGGTCGAGCTAGATTGTTAAAAATGTTTAACCTCTCTAATTATTTATCAAAATCATGGAAATCATGGGAAAATCACTAATAGACACCAATATACCTATATTTTTGTCACGATCTAGTATATAATCTAGTCTATAGAGTTATACCTTTAGCGGGTCATACAATCTACTACCTTAACAAGTAACGAGTACACTTATCAAGTCCACGTGGAAATCTTGTTATGAAGGAATGCATGCAAACACATTTTGTCTAAACTTATCATCATCGATTAAGTGTGTTTTATAAAAAAAAAATAATGGAAATACGTATGATCGCATAATATTTTACAATAAAAGATCGAATTTCATTTTGAAGAAAAGGGTCAGAAGGGATATTGCCACTTAACTTTGTTTTGTAAAACATATTTAAGTGACTTTCCCTTCTTTTACGCTGACGCCTTCTATCATTAGTATACAATAAGGATTTAGAGTTTTCGCACCTTGTCTTGAATTCTACGAAAGGAATGCCCTGTTTTATTTTGAGAGGTCTAGATTTTCTAGTGGAGAAGTTTTGGACTGTTCGACGTGTGGACTGCATAAAACTTAGAACATTTTTAGACGAAAAGACCATACGATTTCCCCCATTAATCATATATCGCGATTTGCATTCATTAGGAAACCCTTTTTGTATATCGGGCTTTTGGATTCTAAATCATATTTTGAAAAAACATAATTGCATACATATCTTAATTTGTTTGTTTGCACCAACTGCATTGTAATTGCTTGGCATAGCTTTACATTAAATTGGCTTATTCTGAACAGTTGACGTAGAGGCTTGAGATATAAAACTATAAATATTAACAAAAATCAAACTTGCAATGATGTCACCACTGGCATATGTTTCATCTGAGCTTTCTGTTGACATTGTTTTTTCAACTCCTGTGGCCAAAACACCGGAAGATTTGGTTTTAGGTTCGAAACGTTTCGACACATGCGAATCGCTTGCTTCCGCCTTTAGAAATCAAATAAATTTGAAAATAACTATTACTTTACAGTAAAAAATTATTTATTATCAAATATTTGTTGTTAAAAATACATCATTAGCCTATTCGAAATCAATGAAAGGTTCAAGGTAAAACTTACAGGTACATCGCCTCTATCGGGTTCAATTCTTGCAGTGGCTTTTTTGCCAATAGCTGTTCCAATAACATTGACTGGTTCAAATGCCCCACTATCCATATGATGAATTCCCAGTTTAGCTTTGTGCTTCTTTTATAGAAGAAACAAAAAGCAATCTATTAATGCTTTGAAAAATGCATTAGTTATTTTCTAAAAAAACTTTTCATATTTTCTAAGTTTATGTTATTGATGTATATACAATAGAAAAGTAATTATATAATCATTATAACATAATTATTATTCTTAAATCATACAATAATGTCTTACTATATTTTCCTGAAACTGCTTAATGGA
>LQRL01071336.1:0-16994 GCA_001703475.1 Hydroides elegans
TATTATATATATATTAATATTTTACTCAGCTTAGTAATTACTTATTGATTATACCTTTGATGCTTGTATACATAATCAAAGTTAATTAAATACTATGTATGGGATAATTGTAACAAGGTTGTCCAAGGACACTGACCCACTTTAGTTTAATGGTGATCAAGATATAGGTATCCCAAATGTTGATATCGAGATACTTCTAGTTTCAATTTAACACACATCACGACAGACCCAATCGTAATTGATTGAATAAGCGGATTGGTCCTAAATATACAAATGGAGATAGGGCTCTATTAAGCAGAACACTTAACAGTATACAATTGAAGTTTTAAAGCTGATAATTTATATGCATAAAACATACTGAAAACAAGACTAAACGGTATTACCCCGGTACTTCCATTTTAAGAATGATAAAGGCAAAGTTATCTAAAAAGAATTTTACCTGCAAAATGATGACTGCGGACAAAAAACAAATCCAGATCCCAGTTGCACATTTCCTCAAGCAGCTTGTTCAAAATAAATGCTGTGTGTCTTCTTTCAACAAATACCAGCCCACACAAGCTCTCCTCTTTGTTCTACAAAAGAAAATCATAGCATGTATGGATATTGAGCTGTTTTAAAAGGTATTGATATTTAACAGCAAGCACACTTATCGAATTTACTCGAAGCACAAATAGTTTTTCGAGATAGATGATACCACGTTAATCGCTTAACGTGAACATTTAGCTGTTTTAAAAGGAATTGACATTCAACAGTTAGCACACATATCGAATTTACTCTAAGCACAAATACTTTTTTCAGATAGATGATACCACCTTAATCTATCCCCATTTTTTTACATAATATAAAAAAAATCTAAAAAAGTGACCAAACTTTATTCATTACAGAAAATATTTTCAAACCTGGATCTAAAACCAGTTTAAAAAACGCAGATCTCATGAGAGCGAAGGCGGTACTCGCGAAACCTAACTCTCCGCACCAAAATTACCAAACAATGCCCCGCGTTCGGTTTTTTTTTCGGTTTACTTTTTTCTGGATCCGCCACTGTAAATCCTACCTCTTTCCCCGCTGTTTCCTCCGACGCCAACTTCTTTGCCACATAATGCACTGCATTGGGATCCATCGCTTTGCGCCCTTCGACATCCTCATCTGATCCCATGTCCTCATTCAAGTCATCATCACTCATCATCGAGTCGTTGTCCGATTGGGAATCTAGGTCACCGCCGGTGCCCATGAAATTCTCATCCGCTGAAATATGGTTATGTTTTCTATTATTCTTATGATTATGTAAAGTTCAAAACTTAATGGGAATGGGTGAATTTAGATTTATGGTATAGGAAGAGAACCCATCCGATTTCCTGAAGTCGTTGGCAAAGCAACACCAGCTACTTTCTGCTAGTCGCGCGTTTTACCATTGGTTGCGAAAATTATACGAAGTTGCTTGAAGGCCTTTACTATTTGCATGGCACCGCCACAGCTAAGTTAAGCATTAATGTCTGAATATTTTAATAAATTTTGGAGAGCCAAAAAATGTGCCTGTCGGTAGGATTGGATCCGAAACTAAATCTTTTTTACTAGCCCTGAGCGCGGTTCCGTTAAACAATCTTTATTTTCAACTACGACGATTTACAGTTTACTTTGAATATTACATCATTCTATTCAAATATTTTGTTTTACTCTTTAAAAGGCAGGGTAGTAAAGTTGATAGCCTACCTATGATCGCAAAGTTTTCATTCGGCTTATAGTCGTAGAATGTGGATAACAATTTCTTGACCTTTGGACTAACATACCTGAAAAAGAAACAAAAACATCCTTTAAACCTTAAATGAACTTCATTCTAACAAAAAGTGTGGAGAGCGCCAAATAATACATTTTTTAGGTATTCTAAGAAAAAGAAGTTTAATATCAATCATATCTTTATGGATAAATTGGTTTAAATTTGAAAATATTTCTTAATTGCATTCAACAAACCATACCGTAGAAAATCTTTCAGATCAATGACGTCATAATATACAATTTCTGTCATTATGAGACTTCTAGACATTTTGAGTAAAATACATTTAATAATAGATTTTGAATTATTCATTTTCATGAAATTAAAACATCAAATTTGATTCGAATATACCGTAGAAAATCTTCCAAATCGATGACGTCATAATCGAATATTTCGGTCATCATATGACTGATGAGATTGAGCTGCGTGTGTGTAAAATGCAGAAAACGTTTTGTCCATTCGTCTTTCTCGATTTCTAGAAGTTTCTCAACCTTAAAATTATAAAAATAAAGTAGTTTGAATTATCATGCGTCTACCTGTATAATAACCACAAGTATACTATTTAAACTTAAATCTTGTGTGTGTTTTGAAAAAAATAAATTATTAACAAACATAAATTGTATTAAGTATGTATGGTATCCGTTCCCTCATGAAGCAAAGGGCAATCATAACGCATGGCTTTTCAAAAATTCTGATTAAGCACAGTTCTACACATTGTTGAGTTGTATCATTATCATAATCAGGTAATTTTCTGCAAATCTAAAACTTTGATCTCATTACGTTTCACCATTCCAGTTTTGTGAATAAATATAGCTCTTGAGGATACATACTAAAGCCCATTATATTTGAATGAATCACCTGTTTTGCAAGCGTTTCAGCCACTCGCCCTGCACACCAAGGTCCCAAAAGCAATAGAATATTGTAGCATTCCATCAAGGCGATCCTTGGCACCCGAATCACTTCTTCATCTTCAGCTAAGTCACGCATGTGCCATTCTTCGTTCTCATCTGCTGATTGAAAAAAGAATATATATATATTTTAAAAGGTTTTTTTTTTTAATAAAGAAGGGGTGAAAAAAATGCTCTTAAATTTTAAAGGGGGGCAAAAGGCTTGTCTAGAAGAACTGCGCTAATTCAATAAGGGATAATATCAGTCAACTTAAGTTGCTTGTTTGGGCTTCATTTTCATCTGCTGATTGAAAAAAAATGCATTCGATAGAATATTGAAGGGGCAAAAGTGTCGTGTAGAAGCGTTATGCAGGCGAGGTTTAACATGGTTCACGTTCGATCTGATATTTTATACCGTTGACAGCAACGGTTCATTTTTTTTGGAACCGCGTCTGTTGTGCTTGCCTGAAAAGGGATGTGATTGATAACACTATAATGTGAATATTTATGTTTTCTTACACGTAAAGTGGTTTTGCAATATTGAGAATGAACATTTAATAGTTTATATATTAACTCGTTAGTTTCAGATAGGCATAACATTCCCACAAAAACTGGATATGAAATCTTATTTTCTTTTTTGTTTACCTGTCACTTTTTCCACGATATCTTTGTCACAATCGACCTCTTCACAAATATTCTTAATCGGGACATCAGCCGGCGACTCTCCATCAGGTATGCTGATATCATCATCGCAGTTCGTTATCTTATCACATCCGCTTATATCTTTGTCTTTGTTTTTATCATTTGATTCTTCACTTTCATCACTAATCCCATTCTCGCAAACCATCTCTGGGTCATTCTGAGTGTCATTTACTAAGGCATCGGATCCATTTTCCGTTTTATTACCTATGTCCTCTTTGAGTATATCACTCGGTTTGATATCGTTGTCTTCAGTGCTGCTTTGTGATTTATTATCGGTTGGTTTTTCGAAATTTTGTTCCTCAGATTCAGTGGTTTCGTGTTGAACTTCATTGGGATCATTTTCTGTTTCTGATTTTTTTTCGGTGTCGGGTGGTTTTTTCACACCAAAGTTACATGTCTGAAATATATGACTAAAGCAGTTAACTTGCATACCAAACAAAATGATAAATCAGTTGATGCATGAATAATCATGTTAATGCTACCCACAGAACCTGAAAATAATGTGGGTAATTGGCTCCAAATCTATCAACCAGATAATAATTATTCAACCATTTTTTTAATTCATTAAAATAACAACACTATTTCATTTTTTGTTCATGTTTAAATACCCTGGTGAAGAACTGTTGTAAAATGTTAATTATGTAACCCGTAATAAAAATACACATAGGCCTATATAATCAAATGCTCAAAATACTAATAATTATTACCTCTAGAAAATACAGACTAGTGGCCAAAATGCTCTCAAACTGCTGTACAAGACCTGTCTCATCTTCGTATTTGTCACATTCCAAAATCAATTCTTTTGGCTTCGTGCCAAATGTGGATGCCAGCATAGCATCAGAAGCTGTTTCCGCTGTGCTATTCAAGGAGTCCTTGACATATATCAAAGGCAAATATTACAGTTTAAGAACTTAAAATATCGTAGTGCTTTTCACCATCAAAAATTGTAATACTGGCATAGGTAATTTCCGTTTTAGGAAAAATATTCCACGGATTTTTCGTTTAAGGAAAGCTTAATGTAAAGGCACCATTGTTTGAATCAGGTATCACGCATTTTTTGTTTGACAAATGTCTCTGAATAAAATGTTAGGCAAACGTAAAACGACTTTTAAAGATAAAGAATTATGCCCAACTAACCAAAAAATAGCATCAAAGACACTTATCAGTGTTTATCATTAGAATAGTCGTTTACATACAAACAAAATACAAAATATTGTTGATGACAAACCTGTAAAGCTTCCAATTTTTGATGCAGTTCAGTGGGTGTTTTACAATGATTGTTGAGTAAAGACGCCGTGACGCCGAGAATACGTGGAGCCCTTGCTAAGGGGGTTTTCTGAAAGGGTATGAAACATTTAATATATGACACAGGGGTGGAAATAAGATAATTTTCACACTCGCGGGACTGGCGAGCGAGTCAAATTTCACACTCGCCAGCAAAGATTTACGCTCGCCAGGAAGTGAAAATATGCAAAATGTAAAAATAAAACACTAAAACGCTATTTTTTTTGCATGTGGACGAAGTTATTTCTAAGAAAAAATAAACGACCGCCAAAGGCGCAAGCCTATAAATTTCATTGAATTATTTAAAATCTTAAGATTTAATCAACAATTTTTGGATAATTATGTTTTTGACGGTGAATTTTACACTTGCCAGGCTGGCGAGTGACTTCAAATTCACACTCGCCAATCGAAATTTTCACTCGCCATGGCGAGTGTGGCGAGTGCTTATTTCCACCCCTGTTATATGCATTTATGATTTACTTTTACAAATGAAATATATATCATTGGATATGGACACCAAGTTGTCTTTTTTATTATAACACGGTAATAAAGCTTATTACCTTCTTAGAATCCTCAATAATCAATTTGTAATAATTCAATAATTACCTTAAAGACCAACGTCTTGTGCATCACTTTACCATTTGCTATTTATTTAAAGTTATATATATTTTTTTAATTTTCAAGCCATAGCTTAAACATCCTGATTTATATGACATCAAAAGAGGAAACAACTCACAAAGTAGTACTGCATGATATGCACATACGGATGGTCCTCCTCCAATACATTATGACAACTGTCAAACACCAATGTGTTCAACTGACATATTGAGATGAAGCCATTTTGAAGAGCATTTTGAAACGTTTTTGGAGTCATAACGAGCACTTGATTCGACTCAAGTTCATTTTGCCACCTGGAAATATCAATTAAATGAAAATGATAGTTTAAGAAAAAATAATGTTAAATATTATCAAAGATTTGCCAAGCTACAGCTAGCGTCCAAGATTTAAGCCAAGTTAAGATATTGGTAAATATAAATAAAAATATTTGAGTGTCGGTAGCAATTGTTTCAAAAAATGCTATTTCGCATGACTTGAATATATTTTTTTAAATCTTTCAATAAATCATGTTTAATGCATCTCTGAGCCTGCGTACTAAATAATCAAATAGTACCATACCTCTCTGAATCCCAAGAATCTACTTGTTCATCGTCACCGACATAACATGCGACCGTCAAATCGGTATGCAAAGCAAGGGCCTTGGATCGATATTCTGCTGACGCAACTGGAAAATAAGATTCATTGTATTAAAAAAAACTCAATATCCATCTTAACTCTTAATATAACGATAAATAATCAGACACATAATCTAGAACCGAATAACAGAAAGATGATAGCGTATCATTCAAAGCATTACGGAGAACCAACATTCACTATGGCAATTCACCGCAATATAAAAGTCTGTTTTTACCCTTTTGGACTAAATAAATGGTCCTCTTGCCACCATCCTCTAATGGTTTTCTTAGCTGATGAGACAGCTCTTTGATGAGAAGAACAGAAATGAATGTCTTGCCGGTGCCACTTCCGAGACATACTATTGTATTTCTTTGAATAGCTTTATACAAAAGCTCCACCTATACAATGTATAAGTATGAACTTTAGGCAACATAGCTTGAATCCATTATATTAATATCAGCATAGTACTGAGTAACAAATAATATTAAATGTTATATTCTAAAATAGTAAAAAGGCTTAAGAACATTTTTATTTTATCAGATTGATTATGGTGATTCTTAAAGAACATCATTTGCAAAGTCGACAAGATGTTTCGAATCGCATACATTGCAACGAACTCCAATTACCTGATACGTCCTAGGCGTGAAAATATCAGTATGAACATTTTCAAAACGCAAATACCTCAACATCTTCGTTCAATCCTTCAACATCGTGCTTAGCTGAATAAAACAGAGCATATTAATTTAAATATTTAAAAAAATGCATGAATTATCATACAGGTTCTCAAAAATTTTAGGTGAGTACCAATTGGCTAGAGCTACCCCAAACTATCAAAGGTATATTGGTATTTTGATAGATAAATAAATCAAAATACCATCCAAAATACCATTGTCACCACTTGTATTTTTTGGATTTCAGTCTAAAGGCACCACTACAGACTACTCGTACGGTAATCACTTAAAAACATACATCTATAAACGATTAATGATGATGATAATAATCAACCATATATTGATGTAAAACATCTATGAAATTGAACGTTTTTTCCGACGACCCACATGCCTCTGCATGAAATGCCTACAAGGCATATTTCTTACCAGGTTGCACAGTTATAGCCATAACAGTACATGCGTATTATGCGTATGAGATGGCTGTATCGATTCCGATATATAATTGTTGTGAATTGTATTTGTTTTCGAATGAAACAAGGAAGTATTTGTGAAACACGAAAAGGCCCCAACCGCCCCCCCCCCCAATTCGAAGGGGTATTGAACATTTCGCATATGATCATGTTTCGAAAATTTTGTTTGAGTATTTTGATCAAATTCAGTCATTTTTCCGGTGGACGAAACTGTCAAAAGGCACATATACACATCACAACCTTTCATTTGAGCCTATAACGAAGTCGCTATGACCTTCCGTTCAAAAGTTCTAGCCCATACAAGCTCAAATTTCGAAAAACCACTGTTTTTGGACATTTTGACTAAATTCGGCCATTCCGGTGGCCGATTTTAGGCGAAATTGTCAGAAAAGCACATCTGCACGCCGAGACCTTTCATTTGAGCCTATGACAAAATCTCCATGACCCTCCGTTCAAAAGTTCTAGCCCATACAAGCTCATATTTCGAAAAACCACTGTTTTTGGACATTTTGACTAAATTCGGCCATTCCGGTGGCCGATTTAGGTCGGGAGTTTCACAAGGAAGTATTTGTGAAACACGAGCAGGCCCCAACCGCCCTCAAACTCGAAGGGGTATGTTTTTTTTTTTGTAGATTTTCAATATATTTTCTATGAAAAATGCTATTTTTGGCCAATTTGACAACTTCCGGTCGGGTGTTTTTGACCGAAATGGTCAAAAGGCACATACATGTATACGACCAAGACTTTTCATTTGAGCCTATAACCAAGTTCCTATGACCTTCCGATCAAAAGTTCTAGCCCACACAAGCTCAAATCTTGAAAAAAACCGCTATTTTTTTGGCTATTTTGGCCAATTTTACAACTTCAAATCGGGTGTTTTTGACCGAAATGGTCATAAGGCACATCTACAAATCCAGACCTTTCGTTTAAGCCCACTCCCGAGTCTGTACGACCTTCCGTTCAGAAGTTCTGGCCTGTACAAAAAAGTATGACGGACAGCCGGACGGACAGGCAGACGGACGGACACCCCAAACCTATAGGTCCCCAACCTTGATGTTGGGGCCTAAAAAGGCAGATCTCCAAGCCGAGACCTTTCATTTGAGCCTATAACCAAGTCTCTATGACCATTCGTTCGAATGTTCTAGCTCGTACAAGAAAGCGATGACAGACGGACGGACAGACCGACACCCCAACTCTATAGGCCCCAACTTTGGGTTGGGCCTAATAAAATTGCTTCCAGACAGGGAATTTCCTTAAATGTTTATGTAAGAAATCAATGAAAAAAATGACATCGAAACCACCCGGCGCATGGCGTTGCCAAGTAACCTTATGATACACTTGATATAAGATCCTCCATAACATACACCCCTTTTTTACAAGTTTCATTTCGCTCTTAGGCCTCAAATGGGCGATAATATAAGCTTATATGAATTATTATTCAGAAAAGGCTTAAGGTATAAAATTACGCAAATGCATATATGAAAATGATATTGCGTGTTATGTTCAGTGATACAAACTATATAACATTCAATAGAGATTTATGAAAAACGATTTGAAAAATTTCTTTGTTTACATGCCAAAATTGTGTCCGCAGATTCTTTATTTTCACATTTTTAAATTACTTCTTTAAAAGTACATGTACCACTTTATCTTCGAAAATAAAAGTGGAATATGTCTATTCTTTTATGCAGGACACCTCATGAAACATTTTGTAAAGGTCGGTAATCATTTTAGGCAACTTAACAAATACGAAAAGGTTCAAAATAAACCCTCTAAACATAAATAGTTTACAAATATGTGTTCACTTTTTCCATGTCAGCTGAGCTGTTTTTACAACTTTTCCTAGCCACATTGATACAGAAAAAAACACATGTTTGAGAAAATAAAAATGGTGAAGATAACTGGATCATCAATAGTAAATTACAAACTGCAAACTGTAGTAAACAATTGCAAACAATTTAATCAATTAACAAATCATTGTTCGCATAGCCTATTACAAACATAGGATGCAAAATCATTAGAGAGTTTGGGCAAAAAAATGTCACACCGGGATGGCCGTGATTCGGTATGTATATTTTAATCTTTACCTGATTAATCCAACCACTAAAAATGCTTAATATGATATAAACATTCATTCAAACTATTAATAAATTCGGATAATTTGTTTTGGTATATTTTAGGTAGAATAATTTCACTGAATAACTTAGGTTTAAGGCATATTAAATTGGGTTATGATTAAAATTTGCTGACCTAAACACAGTCATCCCGAAATTATATTTTTGCCCAAACTCTCCATTAAAAAGACGTTCCTCAGATCAGAAAGCTATAACTTTTTTCTTCGAAATTACAAAGCCAGCTGGGATTTTGTGTGAACACCGATTGAGAAACAAACCGTAGGGTGTTCTTTGTTTATAAATGTAACATATATTTCACAAACTAAGTAAGAAAGCAGAAACGCAGTAAATATATATTTGAAGTTTGCATTTAACACTATTTTAGTACAATGTGCATTTGATATTATGATAAGCAACCATGCATCTATATCGATATAAATTCATCTTGATTTGGTCTTAGACCGGACAAAGGAAGACAATGGAATTTTAAAGTCAAATGTCACATAGAAGAACTTCTTGTTACTTAAAATAAAAACAAAAGTGGCGATTTTGATCTACATACATTGACAATTCTTTTTTGATCACAGGAAAAGTTCATTTTGCAGGCTAGCCGAGTTAAAAACAAGAACAGATATTTGATAAAACAAATCTCCGGGATCATCAGACACGATACTATAAAATTTACCGGAAGAGGCCACCTTGAAAAGTATTCACTAAATCAGCTCATGTATCTTTATTATTTGCATCTATTTGCATTTGCTAAAATATTACGTTTTTAACTCATTATAAAATGTATGAATAACTATATAATGCAAATAATAGCTATCTAATGATCTGACTTGTCTTTCCCGTTTCTTATCCTGTTTATAGTATGATAATACCCTAAGCCCTTTAACCAAGGATGCAATCAAACCATCTCTCATCTTGTCAAACACTTTTCCTGCAGTATCTAGATCGAGATCCTATTGTAATAGTATTTCGTTTTGATAGTTCTGATACACTTGAATTAGTATAGACATTTAGGAACATTAGCGTTTCCAGGCATCAAAGTACATGTTCAGATTTGTACATTAAATGATGATATAATCAAGAATTGAGCCTGCCGTTCTCACTTGAAAAGATCAGTGTGTCTTTATACATATAACTACTTATATTTTGTAAGATGTGTTACGTTTTTCATCAACCTGGTATTGTATGATAAAACATAACCAAGATATCCGTATGACGGTATAACGAACACGCATGCTTTTACAATGTGTATGATGTATACTTTGAAATTCACATGGGAGTCAAGGGCATCACCGGGGTTATTTGCACTCTTTGCAGGTTTATTTTTTTTATTACCATATTTTAGAGAACACTCAGGCATTGCTTAATTGTGATGATTTGTATGATAGCATTAAGTGACAAATGTATGGAATTCAATGATGTTACATTAATAAAGATCTACTTGAATATGATGATGAAGAGTTTGTGGATTCTGTTAACGCACCTGGCAGTACAAAGTATGTCTCGCATGATAAGCCTTTTGATATTCATAATACTGTTAATGGTGACTTCTCAATCATAGACTTCAATGCTAGAAGCCTTGCAAAAAATATTGAAAATATAAAAAAATATGTTGCAAGCTAATTGAGTTGAATTTTCAATCATAGCCATATCAGAAACTTGGCTCACAGAAAACCATAATAAAGAATATTATAACATGTATGGGTATGATGCCTTTTTTACAAACAGAATGGATATAAAAGGCGGTGGTACAGCTTTATATATACGCACTGATATATCACATGAGTGTTTGGAAGAAGGTACATATGTTGTTAATGAATGCTTTGAAGTAACACCTGTAAAATTAAATATAGCAAAAAAATAATGTAATCTTTGTCTGTTGTGTTTACAAACCGCCTAATACTAGTATAGAATATTGTATAGAAAAATGGCACGAGTACTTAGATAAATTCAAAAATAAAACAATGTACATATGTGGTGACTTTATCATAGATCTTATGAAATACACAACGCATTTAGAAACAACCACATTTCTTGATATGAAATACAATCTTGGTTTTTATCCTTTGATAGTCAAGTCAACACGTATCTGTACAAGAAGTACAACGTTAATAGATAATATATTCACCAATGACAGGTGCAATGAAATAAAAAATTACATCTTAATAGATGACATATCTGATCATCTGCCAGTGAAAGGGCCACATATAAAAAAAACTCGTGTAAATAAAAGAAGAATAAATTAGAATACTGTAATAAGCTAAAAACAAGGTTAAATGATATTGAATGGAATCGCTTACATAATTACACGGATGTCAATAAATGATATGAATATTTCTTAGAGGTGTTTATGCAGTCATTAATGAATGTTGCCCAGTTCAATGTGTCAGTATAAAGTCAAAAAGGATAAACCATGGCTTACAATCGGTCTAAAAATGCCTGTAGAAAAAAGAATGATTTATATAAAGCATGGCTCATTACAAAAACGAAATGTTCCCAACAAAAATATAGAAAATATCGTAATAAATGGTCTCTTATCATAAGAAAAGCAGAAAGGGCGTATTACAAAAATAAACTAGAGCAGAGTAAGAAAGATGTTAAACAAATATGGTGTGTTATTAACGATATTATCAGAAAGCAAAAAAGTCTAAGAAGTGTACTGAATATATGTACAAAAATAATGTGGAAGTCCGCAATAAATGGGATATTGCTAATATGTTCAATGACTTTTATTTAATTGTAGGCCCAAATTTGGCCAATGAAATAAATACAAATGATGTTGACATTACATATGATACTTATATTAAAGATTTGAATATGAATAAAAGTATGTATATCAACCCATGCACTGAAGATGAAATTGATAAAATAATAGATGGTGTTACGGGTAAAACATCACAAGATACATGTGGTATAAGCATGGAATTAATAAAGCAGGTTAAAGATTGTATTGTAAAACCGCTTAACGTTATATGTAACTTATCCTTCTCCACTGGGATTTTCCCTGATAAAATGAAGGAAGCTAAAGTTATACCATTGTTTAAAGCTAATGATGAGCACTTAGTCAGTAACTATCGACCTGTATCTATATTAACTCAATTCTCTAAAGTACTAGAAAAGCTTTTCGAAAAACGGTTGCGGTGTTTTGTTGATAATAATAACCTGTTGTTTGAGGGTAAATATGGATCTATAACTAATAGATCTACTGGTATGGCATTAAATGAAATGGTTGACACTTTATTAAATGCACTAGATAATAATAAACATTGTATTGGTGTCTTTATAGACCTTAAAAAGGCCTTCGATACGGTGGACCATAGGCTTCTGATTGAAAAAAATAAATGTTATGGCGTAAGAGGTATCATATCTATTTTTTTGGACAGCTATCTTAGTAACCGTCAACAGTATGTTAGTTATCATAATTTTGAGTATAACAAGCAAGCTATTAAATGTGGTGTTCCACAAGGTTCAATCCGTGGACCGCTTCTTTTTATAATACTTTATTTTATTATCTTCACAGATGACACTAATATATTCTTTTTTGGTGATAACTTCATTACTCTGGTTGATGTCATAAACAGTGAATTACAAAAGCTCATAGAATGGTTTAAAGTGAACAAATTGTCCTTAAATATAGCTAAATCAAATTATATGGTATTCGGCAGAAAAAATCTTGTGTGTCAAATATTAAACTTGATGGTATAAGTCTAGAAAAGGTCATGTTCACTAATTTTTTAGGAGTATATATAGATCATCAATTCAATTGGAAGGTTCATATAAAACACATAAGTATGAAAATAGCAAAAGCAATTGGAGTTATGTATAAAATTAAAAACAAGGTTGATAATAATGTACTAATCAAGTTATATAATACGCTTATTCTACCGTATTTAACGTATTGTAATGACACAAGGGGTAATACAAATTACTCCCGTATACATAATCTTGTTTTATTACAAAATCGTGTAATACGAATTATTGGCAATGCTGGCTATCGTGATCATACTAGTTGTATATTTCAAAAGTTCAAAATACTTAAGCTTAAAGATCTTATAAAGCTACAAACATGTATCTTAATGTATGAGGCAAATAAGGGATCTTTACCATCGCGCATTCAGTTAAAATTTGTTAAAAACAAAGAAGTGCATAAATATAATACAAGGCAAAAAATGATGTCTTTTGTCCTCAGGTATCTACAAAACGTAGAAAAATGTATGCTAATAGATATGGTATTGATGTATGGAACGATCTTCCTACATATATAAAGGATTACAAGTCTATAAAACAAATAAAAAAAGGCATTAAAGTACTTTTGTTGAACAATTATTGAATGCAAAAATGTGTAATGATTGTATATATAATATTTGAGTTCTAATCATTTTGAAACTGTGATGGAAAAAGCTTTAAAACTGTGTAACATAGTTAATATTATAGTATATTTACATGGGTCTGGCATATAATAAGAAAATAATATTCTTCAAGCCAGTACCCTTCGCCATTATACGTACATAAAATAACAGTATATATTAAAAATATGATTGTTTGTGATGTACATATGGTGAATAAAACATCGTTTATCGTTATCGTTTATCGATTTTATCCAAACACGATTTATTATGTCAATGAATAATTCAAGCACACATAGTTTGCCGGCATCTAGGATCGCACGTATTCTAATGTATATTTCTGTAATTTATTCCTGAATAGACACTGCTTTCTAATCTGGAGCTTATACGTTAGCTTTTTCATGGGTTCAACGTATAAGCTAGATATGCCAATTTTAAAAATAAGCATGAAATTATCCCTAAATGCAACTGGAACCTATATAAAATTGTCGACTATGACTCGTTGTTTGCGTCATCGGAGAAAGGATTCCAACCACTTATTTTATTTTATTCTTTTTTTGTTTATGAAAATTTTATTTTTCTTAAACATGTTAGAAAACAAATTATGATCTTGATAGAGAAACAAGGGCGTAATTTATCATCGCGTTATTAGAGAAACGTTGTTATACGTCAGAGTTCAAGTGTATATTCCAATGTTGTTTAGACTTCATAACGAAATATGATTTCCAACCACTTGGTCACTGGTGTAGCCAAACCCTGAGATGAGCTTAGGCGTACGTGAATTATGTCAGGGTTGATAGTATCAAACGCCGCGGTCAGAACCGGTATCCCTAGTAATATTGCGTCACGGTTGTCCATTCATACAAGGCGATTGTCAACAAGATGCAGTAGCGCTGGTTCTGTAAAATAGCGTAGTGAATACTCTGATTGAAGATGATTATCGAGGTCGTGAGTTGCAGAGTGTTTTTTTCTAATTGAGCTTTGACATTATTATTTAATCAATTTGGAAACGGATGCGAGGTTATAGGTATAGGCCTATAGTTTTCAAAACGAAATAACGACCTTGTTTTCCGAGAAGCGGCCTCACAATTGTTGTTTTGTTCAGATTGGAACCAGTTTGCAGGTATTATTTAGAGCGGCTTGAATGAGTTTTTTCTACATACTTGAGGCTGACTGGCTTAAATTCTCGAGTTTCGCTCTTATAAAGTTGCCTTTTGCGCTGCATGATACAATTCCTCACCAAAACGTTCCTTCAGACGTTGTATATTTCGACAAAAACTTATCGAACTCATTTGTGTTCGATTTTGCTTTGACCTTTGGAAGGGGATTTGATTCGAAATCGATAAGAAATTATTGAATTATCTGAAAAATTGTTTTGTTATCCTTTCCAGCATCGGTAAGTTGTTATAATCAGGATTTGACATAGTGATTTTTTCAGCAAGTACATTTGAGCAATCATTACCACTTTTACGGTATACGCTTGGACTTTTTGACATTTGCATGAATATTGTCTTTGTAGCTGCCTTTGCTTGGGAATTTCGATATTGTACCATGGTCCCTATTTGCCGTATCCTATTCATATACGAATACTTAAGATAATTATATAAAACTTGTTTAGTGTCCAAGAGCAATGGTGCAGAAATCGAATAAACACCCACTCGGCAAAGACACGTCCTTATCATGTCCCCTCGACGTCTTTGCATGACGTCCTATTTCATTCCTCTACTGGGCCTGTATGAAAGTTTGCCGGACATAATTATTTAGACGTCGCATCGGCGTCCTTATCGGACATCCAAAGGACGTGCGTAAAAAACGTCCGCAAAGACTTTAAATAGGACGTCCTATACTGGACATTTTTATCTAAATATCAAAATCATTTTATACATAAATATCATATATTTACTTTTTTGAGGAATATGATAGATATTGATCTGGACTATCATATTCCATTTTGAAATCAAAACCTTTCCTACTATAAGTGGTCAAAAATCAAAATTTTCAATTTTCGGAGGGGTATTTGCAATGCTCTTAAACAATAAGTGCTTTCCGTAAGTTCGTCTTTTAATGAAGTCCTTAGAACGTCCGATTACGACCCGACCAAAATATATCGTCCTTTTTGCGTCATATTGGTACGTCAAGGGGACGTCAAATTTGCAACGTCATTAGAACGCCATTAATAGCACGTCCTTACAACGTCTGATTATTGACGTACTCGGGACGTGTAAATATGTCACGTCACGACAAGTTCGTCCCGTTGACGTCATGTTATGACATAGCTGGGACGTCTCGTTTTTAACATCTTAGCAACGTCCTTATTGCGTCGCGGACGTCGGGACGTAAAACTACGTGATTAGGACGTCCTGAGGATGTTGTTTGCCGAGTGGGGCAGTAGTTTCGTGAACCATATTGGTTTTCCTTTTTGCAACATTTAAATATTTACTCTGGCTTTCAAAACTTTAATTAACTATATTTGCGTAAAACATCATAATGAGATACAATCAGTTGGTTATTGTTTGCTTGAGGAATATAATTGGTCTTCGATATATATATTTACATACCCGAAATACAATCTCAACTCAATAGCTTTTATTGACGTGTTATGGATTAAGCAATTTAGCATTATACGATAAGCTGAATAATCCTGTGAATTACAATATTGAATCAAATGGCATGATCATTCTTTCAGAAAATTTTAATGTGAGTTTCAGGTTTCACGTAGTTTAAAATATGATGAGTTGCACCAATATCTGGGATTTTCCAGTATTCGATAGGTTTGGATCTTTGATATATTTGGATATTTTGATATATTTGGTATTTATAGCATCCAGGTGAGTTCGTAATGATACACCATTATTATAAGCATTTCAAGGTAATGTCGAATCAGATTCATATGTATTATATAGGAACAAGGCTCTGGACAATCCCCACCCTCCTGCACCTTTCCATGGACCATACCCCCATAGTACAATTCCCCTTGCACAATCCCCCGATGGTTATTGATTCAACAATTTACAGAGTTCTGAAATAGATTTTATGAATGAATAATTAATAATCAAATTAAAAGTTAGAAAATCACATACAAATTTGATCAAATTTGAAAGCAGAACGTTCTAAGAATTAAATATATATCTTCGAGTCTGATGGCATATATATATTTTTTTAGATTTGATGATCTTGAGGTTTTATTCGCAACAAAATGTATTCCTTGTATGTTTTATCTGCTTACTCTATTTATTTGATTAGATATCAACTATACATTTAAAATCTAGACAAATGATAAATGAGTATAACACATTTTTTTGTATATGTAAATATACTCGACAACAAAAGAAGTGTCCGGTTGTTTAAATCTCTGTAACTTCAAAAGTAGTTGGTCGATTTTTATCAATTATGTACCAAATTGAACCACACATAATGTGAGTTCATTTAATAAGTTTTTACGACTCTATATTTGCTATCGACGATTCGGTGAACTCTTGAAAATGAACGAACGAAAAAGCGAGTAAC
>LQRL01071336.1:28137-44209 GCA_001703475.1 Hydroides elegans
TCCCTCAATGGATGGGGGTGCGGGATTTATGAGTAAGGCTGTTCAGTCGGTGCTCCTCATTAAACAGTCAGATCATGATGGGGCAAGGGATAATCTTGGATCATCGGTTGATCGACAGCTTAATACGACGCCGTAGCCAGAAAGCCGTGAGTTTGGTTTTTGGGTTTTGTTCATTGCTGTTCGCAAAGTGTTGTTGATATGTTCATTAAGTTAAAGTATTTATTTGCGTTGTTGAATATTACATTACTACGTCATGAATATAAAAGTACTCTAATGGTCTCAAATAATGTACACATATATGCAATCCTTACAGTTATAAGTACATTGTAGCATTGAGTGAAGGGTTCTGTATCAGGGATGTAAGAGTACCGCTATATAACGGAATTTCTGCTATATTCTGACCGGTTCGGTCATTTTGAGACGTTTAAAAAGGGGTTCCCTATAGATGGCTAGATTATCATTTATAGGTGCCCATAAATTATTGCGAAAAAGAAATCGCCACAAAAGGTATGAAAAAATCATCGTCCCGTCGACGCGTTAACGCGAAGAGAATTACAATGCGCTTTACATACATTTTCGTCCGACACTATCCGGAAATATGGTTTGACATACATTTAAGGCGTTTAAAAACGGTGTCAATATCTGTGAGTAAAGGTATGAAATTTAATGGATATAGTCCTTCCTCAATCATACCTAATTCATTGATTTTGATTTCAATTTTATTGAATTTATATCAAATAATTATTAAATAAGTTGAAACGAAAAAATCATAGGTGTTTGAATGTTTTGAACCTTTATTCCATAAAGATTTTTGTTCTTTGCAGTGAGAGCAATGTCCCAATCTCAGCAGAAAGACGCTGAGTGAGAGTCCATTGGAAGAACAAAGATAAATAATAATAATATTTGGGTTCCATGTCATTTGTCCGAAGGTTCACCTGTCCGAAGGTTCATCTGTCCGAAGGTTCATCTGTCCGAAGGTTCATCTGTCCGAAGGTTCATCTGTCCGATGGTTCACTTGTCCGATTTTTGAAATGATACCAAGAATGTATTGTAATACCCCTCCATTCCGGCGCGAATAGCGTTCTACCCCCTCCCCCATATCCTACGGGAGCTGAGACGCATAATATTGAAACAATGTCAAATGATAAAATACGATAATATAGACGAGGGCACTCAAAGATTTATTCGGGTAAATGTTTATTCTTGCAGCAGCTCTTCCCTGCTTGTAACTTTTTCAGAACAGAACAAAGATTTTTTTCGAAACGATTATTTTACTCTAGGATTACATTTGTAAATATATATCAACCACTGAAGATTTGCCTAAATTTAGTATCTGTAAACGATACTGTGAGAGAATAACCTTACAAACATGTGATTTGAAATCTTTATTCTGGTAGGAGATTATATATTTGCTTGCAATTGCTTTTCTTGGATTCTTTCTTGCAGCTTCCGAATATACATTTTGATGCAAATCAAAAATGTAACTCGTTCAGTGCCCCTCTATATTATAAGAATAACCAATTACATTTAAATAATTTCTGCGGTTTTTAGCTTGTAGTTAAAATTGAAACTTAACAAATAAAGATAAAACCAAATAAATGATTTTATATGAAATCAGTTGAAATAACAAAATAATCACATAAAAACCTACCATTAAGGCTCTGCAAACCTTAACAATCGTCTTATAAATGATTGTCAGATATGATGTGTTTTATCATCACTTTGAAATTGGCATAGTTTTATACAGGAGTACACAGCGATTTAATCAATGAAATATATATTTTGAGGGAAAATCTCAATAGCACCACACGAGGTGTTCCTCAAAAAGGTGTTCCTTTTCAAAATTGATATATCTGCACTTCTTTACAAATAACCCTCTAGCTGTAAAAATGAAAGCAACACCTTTTTTTTACATATTTTAATTATTGTTACGAATCTATGTGAATTTTATACTTTTGTTTTATTCGTAGATGCATGTACAAGTTGTATATACATGTAGCTAAGCACACTACATTGAAATTTAATTTATAACAGGAATGTAAATATAATAATTTACTTTATTTTTCATAAAAGGTACGCATGTTCCTCTCCAAATTCTAGCCATCTAGATAGGCGAAATGACGTCATCTATCTACCAAAATAGGAGCATCTTTTTGTAAAAATAAATTGTCGAATTGTTATTATTTGTTGAATATTTCAGTGTTTCGGATGATTTTTGGTCAAGTCCTTGGGGTGCCCTTCAAAATCTTCGTTGATGGTATGATCACAGAACAAAATCAAATTTCTTTCAAATTTCATATTTTACAAAATTAGGTGTTGAAAATTAACATTTTACACGAAGATGCTCTGTTTTAGCCAATTAAACATCGTGATTTATTAAGTTCCCTTATTTCTGGCAACGTTTTGCAGGCAAAAATTTTCTGACTTTCCTTACTCGAAAACAGGGAATAAAGTTTCTACTTCAAGGAAAAATATTTCGTCGATTCAATTTGATTGAGTTGTGCGTGGGTGGATCCAAACGGCATTTGACATTTAAGAAAATAAATGTCAACATATTTTTTTTTGTTCTTTGAAATTTCATTTTTGGAATTATTTGTGATCTTCGGACAAGTGAACCTTCGGACAGATGAACCTTCGGACAGATTAACCTTCGGACAAATGAACAGTCACCTAATATTTGAATGCCTATGCGAAATCTATATTATGCTACCTAACGTTGTTGCTAACTCATCGACTTATCGAGTTAATCAGTATAGTCTCTAATTGTAGATTTATTTAAATGGAGATCTTGATTAGACTACCTTATCCATGATTCGATTGTAAGAAAAAATGAGAATAAAGGAATGATAACTATGTTTTGGTAATAATTGGCGAATCTATGTTAAAATGAATATATTTCAATATGATTGAAATAACGCCTTAGAATAAAGTTAGTAGTTTTATTGATTTTAAATTGTCTGATCGCTTCTTTGTTCTAATATTCAACAAAGGACTATGTGCGAATTGGGGGTTAATCGGCCCCCTCTCGATTCGAATGAAATTT
Organism: Hydroides elegans; assembly: GCA_001703475.1. Classification (NCBI taxonomy): domain Eukaryota; kingdom Metazoa; phylum Annelida; class Polychaeta; order Sabellida; family Serpulidae; genus Hydroides; species Hydroides elegans. Next base: position 31,181 of record LQRL01071336.1, read on the forward strand.
TATCAGGATATAATTTGACATCAATAGAATCATATGGGAAAATATTATTGCAACCAAACGCATATTTCTTTGTGAAAAATGCCTTTATAAGAGGGTGGTGGTGCAACACCAAATCGCCAGTCACGCTTTAAATTAGCTGTTTTTTATGAGTAATTATCGCTAATAGCGTTTTTATATTAGATTTAATAATTATCAATAACAAAATATATCATTATAAAAAATTATCATCCTTTTTTCGTCCTTTCATTAACAACTTAACATCTTGTTCAGAGCTAATGTAAAATTTCACTTCGTCAAAATTTGGTGTTAAAGGAAACATCTGCTTAAGAGATTTTACAATATTATAGAATTATTACTTTTGATGACACAATTTATTACAACAATTATCACTTTTGATGACAGCAGCTTTGGAACATCTTAATCAATGGCTTCGATAAAAGTACGATCGGACTAACAGGGGTGCACATTAGCGGTCGTACGTACGATCGGACTAACAGGGGTGCACATTAGCGGTCGCACGGTCGCATACGCGATCACCGTTTTATCCGCGCAAGTCTCTTTTGAGACGACACTCGCGCTAGTGCGAATGTCGATGTTAGGAAATCCACTTGGTGCGAAAATTTTCTACATTTTTAAGTATCTATAAAATTGCGCTCGCGCATTCGGCGCTCACAATTAAGATGCTATTTTCAAAGTAAATAACACGCGCGAATATCATTTTACCTGCGCGATTGTCGTTTAAGATGACGGTCGCGCAATTGTGGGTTAAGGTACATCCTTGTTACTATTTCACGACAAGTTTATATTTGAATAGTTCTTGACTCACTGATTTTACAAATACAAATGTATTTGTAAAGTAACATATCAATGTGTTTTGCATCTATTCAAAGTTTAATATCACATAATATATATTCTTTCATACCATGATATGTCTGTTGAAATACACTTTAGATAGATAATTACAAAGTCAGGTTCATATGATTCTTACAACTACCATGGCAACTGACAAGAAGTGCATAAGGTGCCTATAAGCCAAGGATTCATTGTGCGTCTCTTAATGATTTAACTGTAATCATATTTTATCTATTTTGGCCTTTATTTATTTGTTTTAATTTATCGTTTGGTTTTAATTTAGAATATTCTAAAATGTTTCATTTACATGTTTCAAGTTTGTTCGATTAAACAAAAAATTTCATAAATTATCATGCAAAAGCCTGTAATATGAAACACTTAATCAAGTTGTAAATTTTGCTTCAAAGTAAGTTTTGGTCAAGGGCGCATTCGACCCCCAAGCTGATTTTCACATATATTGTTTATTTGTGTTTGAACATTCAAATATGTAAAATTCAGCTTGGGGGTCGAATGCGCCCTTGACCAATTTTGGGAAAAAGTGTACCCAGAGGTGTGCCTAAATGACCATTGAAAAATGTCAGTGGCATATTTCAAAATATCATTACGTAGACAAAAGTCCAATTATTGTTCCAAATTTTTACATGACCTGATCCATACATGATATATGTTTACTATGTTGAAAACAAAAAAGCAATTAAATTTGATTTCTTTGAAGAAAAAAACAGTTTTCTCTCCGATGGAGTTATTTCGAGACAAAATAGGGTGGAGTATAAACATGCATGATTAAGGCTATCCTACTAAGACTTTTAAATGTTTTAAGTTCATCAAGAATAAGTTGAAACAATATAGATTAAAAATATGTAATTATTATTTGTACTTACGCATATTCATATCATGACCCCCCGAGCCAAGCCCACCGGGGCCGGTTTCTTATTTAATTCGCACATAGTCCTTACTTCTATCCATAGTAAAACCAAGTTTGGAATCAGTTGGACAAAATTTGAACGATTTATATCATAGTACAATTTTTGTCATCATTTATCATAACTCTTAGAATATTAAAGCAGGTTTTAAATTACAAATACATAAACGGTAATACCGAAAAAAATATTATACTTATTTTTATTCATATAATGTGTTTGTTTACAGGAATTGACACAATATCTTAATCAAAATAAAAAAGATTAATGACTAAATGCATTAAATTGCTAAAAAATCAACATTTAAAATCTTCTAAGTTTTGAGAAGAACTGCGTTGTGAGTACTTGATTCTCGTACAAAATAAAGTTTGATAAAATATTGTCTTCCAAACTCTTTCACCGGCCCTGTATTTTGAATTATATCTGGTTTTCTACAATGTAGTTATGAATCTCAGAAATATCTTTCAGGCATCGAATATTAAATACGAAAGACTTAGATTTTAAGTCGTATATTAATAAATATACAATGTCTCTATAGCATGGCGTAAGCAACTGCACACAAGCACACAATCAGGCTGAATTGCGATGCGATCATGGAAGCTGAAGAAACTTGGATGTTGATTTCGCGGCTTGATCGACGCCTGTCGGCTGACCTATCAAATGAAATATACTGTGTAAACATGCATGGAATTAGAACGGGCGCACAGGGTGCATGAACATAACAATTCATCCAACCCTAACCTACCACATAGATATATTTTTATAGTTTTATAAATATTGCCTATATAAATGTCATAATTGTCAGTTTAAAAATGCAACCTCTTTACAACTGGTAAATCAAAATACTCTTATGAACTGTCCACTAATTCAAGGGGCTGCTCAATATAGTTTTCAAATAATTTCTTCATGTAGAAATACAACATAATAACTACATTTATAATACTATAGTTTACGATATTGATATTTTTCTATTTACAAACTTATTTGCATAACATTACAACAAAAAACAATTGGCATGTACACGTACGAGTTACGTCGCACATATTCTACTAGAACCCACTAACGGTTGAAACAATCGAACTTGGTCGTATGTCATTTGACATTTAGAATAGCATATCTCTAATCGCTTCCTAGCCGAAGACGAATGGTTATGGGTGCGTTTAAATTGATCAAACCAACCTCCAAACCTAGCTTCAAACCACTAAGGCCATGACCACAATAAACAAGTTTATTCTATAATATTACCTTCAACCCTTCTTCAAGCTTGCTTCAAACCAGATATCAACTAGTGTCAACAAAATTTTATAGATGCGCATTTTGTTTTAAGGATGGTTTGAAGGTAGGTTTGAAGGTGGTTTGAAGCTCAGTTTGAAAAAAAACCTTCAAACCAACCTGAATTTCGATCGACGACCTTAAGTGGTTTGAATCTAGGTTTGGAGTTAGGTTTGATCAATTTGAACGCACCATATCTAAAATCTCACCTTGTTATTAATGTCACTTCATCATGGGGACTCAACCCCACGTGGTCGTCATAATCGTGCCACGTGGTACGTCCGTCTAAACTGTACTGGATCACGAGACCAGGAAACATGGTGCTCACTTCTAGAGTATCACCTGTCACCCTGTTGGCATAAGAATTCGCATAAGGGCAATATTACATTATTTTAGTTTAAACAAATAATAGAACAGATAATCATAAAGCATGCTGGTTACAATATACACAAAAAATATTGCTACAAATTAAAACACAGGATCATTTCGCTTATATCATAATTTGGTTAAAGATCTTATCCATGACTTCTGAAAAATAATGTAAATGAAACTGGTTCTTCAAAAGTAACAAATAATTGCCCTAAATTATTAACAATATATCAAATTTGTATTTGCTAACCTTGCTCCGGGTGGTGGTATACCATATGTTATTCCCATATCATCCAATCTCAGCAGCTCTTTGTATCCCATCGTATTAGCAAAGTCATACCAGTCATCACTTCTCCCTGATTCATAATCTTCCATATCTTCCCAGTCTGCTTTGTGCCATGCCCGTTCGGCTAAAGCGACCATACGCGGGAAGACCATCTCGTAAAATTGCTGAGGTGTGCGTACGGATTCGCTCCAAAGCTGACCCTGAATACCTAGATTTGTATATAATATTTTTGCTGGAATTGTCATTAGTATTAACAATGAACTAATTATTATGTTGTGCCATGCCCTTTCGGCCATTGCGACCATACACGGGAAGACCATCTCGTAGATTGTTATATGTTCTCAACAATGCAGTAAATTTTGAAATGAGTCACATTACATTGATAATTCATAAAACCCTTTGGTAAGCTTACCCATTATTAAAAAATAATAATGATTATAATAACAAAATTGATGCATAAAATGTATGGTATTCTTCCAAGACTTACCCAAAATATTTCCTCGTTTATCTTCTTCTAGTGGTACACACGGATTTTCGTCACAATATCCTTCCAGTGACTCTCCAAAACTGAAACGAAAATAAAGTAGATACGTTGACTACAGTTCATCACAATCTGAGGATAAACGATACATGAATATTGATTTAATTTCTTCTTCAGCTTCCACCTGTTTTGAAGAATATGCAAAGAATCCGAACTGCCAGGGAACCTTGTAAACTTTTAATATAGAGTAACTTTTTGCCACATCATTATACTATATCATGCCAAACCCGACAATAATTATATAATAACGCTGTTTATAATTTTTAAGAGCAATATTGCACAGCGTCATAACCCTATTAGTATAGCCAAATAAATTTTTGATGCGAAGCTCATCTACGAGCATTCGCTTTCAGATGATATTAAGAATATAATTAAGGGTGTGGTCTCATAAGAATGTAAAAATGCATCATTTTCCAGTTTACTGATTTTTATTGAAAACTCAAAAACGTTCATAATTTGTGTTTGGAAACCGGTAGGTTGAGTGGATTGGTAATCTTTCAAAAAAATCTTCCCTACTTGCTGACGTCGATATTCTTGTAGACATCATCTGGCATATAGCCGAACGTCTTCCTTGTGTCCGCATATCTCGTAGCCCAATAATACCCTCTTTCCTCTGGGTCAGGCTCGTGTGGGTGATCGAAGTATAGATGTGTGGCATGGGATAAAACAACCTATTGCGAAAGAAAAGGTGAAGGTTCTGTATTGTCTGGGATTTAACTACCTATTAGTTAGAGGCGGGGTGTCACAATTAAGATGATTTGTTTTAACTTATATCTACGTTTTTTGTTAAAGCTATAATTACATCAGTTTGCTGTTGCATGGAACAGAACACCCGGTCGGGAAGGGAGACGTTTAATTAATATACAATATCACTTCGTAAACCAAACATCATAAAACTGTTCGGTTTACTGTTTTCTGAAGAGCACCTCACGAGCTGTTCCCCAAAAAAGGTGTTCCACACCAAATTCCCGCTGGCTTGGAAATTTTCAAAAAATACTTTCTAGCTTGGAGATTTGAGCAGTTTGAGTCACACCTTTTTTGATAATTTCTCATTTGTTTTGCAATAAATTGTGAGACTATTTATTTCAAAATTTATTAAACTTGCTTGCATTTGTCGAATACTCTGCTATTTGTATTATATGATTTATAATTTGGTTATAAATATAATCAACATTTCAATTTTCGCAAAGGTGTTCCTTTTCAGTTCCAGGCTGGCTAGAAAAGGAGAAACAGCCTAGCTGGTTTATAAAAAGTGAACACCTTTTTGAAAAAATAGTAATGTTTAAAAACCCTTAATTTGTTGTGGTTCATAATTGTTATGTTGTTTTAATGTGATTTTACAACTTTTTGAAAAATGTGTCGGGGGTGCCCTTCTTTTTTTTGTAAGTCCGATATTCTAATTAGTAACTTAAATAGAGGAACCGTCCACAGTTATGTTCTGTCGAAAATGTTTCACGGGTGCCCTTCAATTATTCGTTTAATCGTTTTACGTATAGATTATCAACATCAACACAAGTTTCAACCTTGCTAAGGACCCATAAACAAGTGGTTCATCTCAAATGTGAAGTGTACTCAACAAGGTTATCTAAAATTCCTTGTAAACGAGCGACATATGAAAACGTGCGTAACGTTTGGATGGAAACGTTGCCCATGTTTGTTATAGCATGATTTAATCGATGTTTAAAGTTTGTTACATAGAGTTTGGATGTTACTTCTAATGGTTTGTGGCCTTTTTAATAAAAATATTCTCTGGATAAATTCATATAATTCTCAAACTATAATCATACTGCTTATGCTTGTCAATCAAATAGGATTTTGTGAAGGTGATTGGAAGTAGCTTTTTCAAGTTGACTACATGCTCTATTACAGGTTTAACTAACAAAACATGAAACATGTCATTAATCACTTGCAATAATCTACTTAAGTAGATGATAAGAAATGTAGGGCACGCTTATTTACTACCTGATTGTTTATTGAATTATTTATAAAATTAACATACATTATAATTACATATTTCGAAAATGAAATAAATCAGATTACCTTAGGATATAGTCTACATGCAAATCGCCACTGTAAATATAGGTATGAAGCTATCGCAGCCTCTTAAAACACTGATCATAACATAACCGAGAAGTTGACTTATAAAGAATAAAATAAGGAAATATAATTTTGGTTTTGTTGAGAGAAAACTTACTTGGAATCCGGCGTTTGCTAAGATATAAGCCCGTTGACCACTTCCCCATTCCCAAATGTTGTTCCAAGCCCATCCGATAACAGTCTCATGAGGAAAATCTGACCTGGAAGAAAAGCAAATTCCAAATAACCATAAACATAAAGTGCGTTAAGCCGCGTTCGTGTAAACAAAAAAGAGCGTAAAAAAGCTGGACGCGGTTTAACAGTCAATATTGATTTAATTCGATTTTGCAGTGGTCACAGAACAAAATATTACGTGATTTTGACGGAACGCGGTTTAACAGTCAATATTAATTTAATTAGATTTTGCGGTGGTAACAGAAACTATCGCGGGAGCCTGATCTTCCAATTAATCGATATATCCGCAATATAAACGTCTAGAAAACTAACCTTCATATATTTAAATATTTTAAACTGGTGGACGTTTTGCTGATGTAAAAAGTAAATTACCTATCATAAGGATCCAAATTATCCATGATCCCATCTTCCCATCCTCCAAATTGAAGACCTTTGCTGTGGGCCATGTCAGCGACGCGCAAAACGAAATGCTCCATCAGGGCGGGTTTGGTCAAATTGATACCTGCAAATGAGTAAACCGTTTATGATGAGTATGACCATATCATAAAATGTGGTGCCTTAAATTATGAAATAAAATGTCGTTCATTAAATCGTATTTTTCATTAATTATATAAGAACGGAGCATCAACTTGATTTTTTTTTCTCAATTTCTTGCTTCGATTTTAACATCATTCACATGTTTATATTAATTAAATTGATTCTATTCCCATTCCAAAATTATATAAAGGCAAGGAAACGTAACGTATGTGGAGTTTGCTTTATTCCTTTTTTGTTTTATTATTTTAGAACTTTAGGGATAAACTCTTGCTTTATCTTAAATGCTATATCGTGACCTTCGTTTGCGGTGTAGGTCTCACAAGCTGGCGACTCTACCCAAGTGCCTTCCGATGTCTCATCTCCTCCGAAATTGAATAATCTCAATGGTTGAATATTCTGAATTAGAAGGAACAAAATTATAGTATCAAACCAAACATAAGAAATATTTATCACTTTGACTATCTAGTTGAGGATTTATCACTTTGACTATCAAGTTGAGGATGAACTATTGACATTTTTAAGTTTATAAATGTTCGAGCTGAAAACTGAATAAGCATGCTCGAAACCATCCTGTTGCATCCAATTATCTGCATACCCCCAACATCAACCCATATATAAGAATAGAGAGTGGATGGGTACAGGATAACTCGAAACAGGACACACTGAATTTAAATCCATGAAAAGCACATGCCATTTACTCAAACAATTATTATTATTATTTAATAACGCATATAAATTGTTAAACAAATTCATAGAAAACTACCTCATGCATAAGCATCACTTGGTCCATAACCTCTTCAACAAAGTCATATGTTGTTTCAATGCACGGGTTAATGGCGTTGTGTCTGAACATTTGAACCGAAAAATAGTCTGATTTGTCTTCTGGATCCGTCAACAGAAAATCAGCATCACCATTATTCGCCCTGCAAGTAATTATATAACAAATATAATAGTTGCATTGACAATTTTTGAGTTTTCATCTTCAACAATAGCTCAAGACTATTATATAAAATGCTATAAAAACGGTCTTAACGCAACATATTCAAAGTTCAGGAACGTCTAGCATGAAACCATGTTCAATTGCATTTGCCTTCAACTCCATTTTTAGTTATGATGACGTAATACGAATTTTACATTGTTTCATTCGCCTCATTGTATTAATGGTTAATTTGCGGTTCGGTCATGAATGTCTTATAAAACTTAACAATAACCTGGCTTCCATGGCGCGTATCGGCGCATGCGCGTGACCGGGCATATCGAATTCCGGTATCACCTCGATGTGCCTGGCCGCTGCATACTGAAGTATTTCCTTATAGTCGTCTACGGTATAACAACCTGATCCTGATGTTGTTATGGTAGGGCCTGAGCCTAGTTGCGGTAGGATGCAGGTTTGTTCGGATAGATCGTGGCATCGTTTGGCACCGATCTGTAAATCAATATAAAGATTTAGCTCTTTATAATTGTGTTCAAACGACGATCATTACGGGAACAATCAATGAAAAATGAACACAGTGACACTCTTCATTAGACGCGAAATTCAACGTGCTTTCGACGTTGCGCGACGACTTGACAATTTTTTATTTCTCGGTCTTTAATTGATAAACGCCACCATCTAATTCTCTTTGTATCTCTCTTACTTTACTGATAATCGTATTGCGCAAAAACATTTTGATGATTGTACTTAAATTTAATTGCATTCAAATGTTTTAAACTACATCATAAAGTATGTAACATATATTTGTCCATAGTCATGTTTATTAGTATATTATGTTTAAATTATCAGCTTATTTAGTGCAATTAAGCACAAGGTTAGAGATATGCAGCAATGAATTAGGCGATTCAAGTAGTAAACGTCTAATGCATATAGCAATAAAATGTTTTATTGAATATAGTTTATTTCAAGAGCGACGTTTACATAACATATCAATTACAACGGCGACAAGTGTACACATAAATCAGTCATGGAGAGTGGATTTTTTGGGTAATAAATCCCATTTAAATTCCCTTACAAAATAGGTAAACATTTAAAAGGTACATAAATCAAACCTGTGTTAGTTCCGGAATGGTTGGTATCTCTAATCTCCACCCTTCATCGTCGGTTAAATGGAAGTAGAATTTATTCAATTTATACATCGCCATCGCATCCAGTAACGGCAAAATGTCCTCTTTGGAACGGAAGTTTCGTGAAACGTCTGCGTGCATACCCCTACAAGGAAAGAAAAAAGGATTGTGAATTTGCCTTAACGGAAATTACGATATGCCGTTTAAAGCCATTATGGCAACTCAATACGATAGGTAGCGAAATGGCACGAGAGGGAAAGTAGTTAGGTTTGAAGAGTTCTAAACCACCTAGGTGTCACCTAAGCCCTTCATCACAAAAAATAATATCTAGCAATTTGGTTAGCATATTACGTAGGTCCAAGGCTTTACATTTGAATCGGAAAAAAATACATAGTATTTTTTAATAAAACGTACCTGTACGCAAAACGCGGATAATCCAATACTTCACACTCCGGAATCGTGCCATCCATGTACGCCAAACTCAACAATGACTGGGCCCCATAAAATGCACCCGCCGCAGAGTTACCAGTGATCATAACGGTTTCCATATCAACCGAGGATGACAAAGTGTATGTTTCATTGTTTTTTGTTGGTTCTATGGTTCCAGTTGAGGCTAGTTCTATGAAGCGGGAAGATGGTCTATCCACGGAGGGAACAGCGATCGTAGACAGTTGTTCTATGAATAAAGAATTTTAAATGAGTAATCTACTTTGCATTAGATAACAGAACAAGGGCAAAATAAGATGCAACCAAGTCATTGTTATTTATTTATATATTTGCAGGAAAATATTTGAAACTTGAGGGTTGACGTTTTAGAAATCATGTCTAATCAAAAGCTCGTCATGAAATATATTAATGAGCGATTAATATTGCGATCGGAGATTGATTCATCATATGGAGATTTTCATATCGAGACGGGAGAGGCCAATCGATCTCAATTGAAACAAGGAATGCAACGTTTGCGAGAAATGTATCCAAATATATTGTTCATTGCAATGGTTATATACAATTTTTCAGCCAAATGCTAACCGCTCTAATTTCTATGACTGTGTGATAACATTAACCTGCTAACCACTCTGCTTCATCTTGAACATCACCATCGGCATACACAACCACCCAATCTCCTGTCGTGATGCTCATTCTAGAGCTTGTGGATGTGAATGACACTGGAGTCGGAATGATGTCTTTCCGTGCTTCGCCTGCATCCTCGACCCCAGTCAGGTCAAGTCTTAAATAGAAATACACTCAACTTTGTAATATATTTATTTTATCTAAATTATATGATAGTTAGATTATCTCAGACCTCTAGTTTTTTTCCGAAACTCCATTATTCAACCAAAGTCTTACACATTACTCAACATTGCTGTATGAATTATGCTCAAATTCAGGATTGCTTCTAGCATGAATAGTAAAATCACGGGTATTTAGATTCACGCAGTGGAGGAAAACAGTGAGGTTATTGCTTTTTCATATAGAACTTCATTGCCACTCCCTCCTAATGAACTCACCTTTGCTCTGGTGTGAAGGGGTGATACAAGTCTTCCGCACGTCTTTTCCATTGTTTTTCATTTAAGAAATCGGAAACAAAGTCAAGTGTTTCTCCAGCAGTTGAGGTAATCGTCTTGGGTTCAGCTGTGTCATCTTTCGATGAGATGTACCAACTAAAACGACATAACAATGAGTTGCGTGTAATAGTCAAATGTTTCTTTTGTTTATGCAATGTATCCGGGTACAATCTTTTAGTATAAATATAAATATGTTTTACAGAATTTCAGTTATTAATGGTACATATATATAATATAATAATCAAATCATTTTTATATTTCTCATTTTTCTCGAGTTTGTGTTCCATCAAAAAGTGATAATCTTAACTTTTCAATATGATTAAAATATATTTATTGTATTAAGTTAAATCCTTACTTTGGCATTGTATCCGTTCTTGTAACCTGCCAATCCGACGCACTAAAAGGCAACTGCACCCTTCTATCGGGTTCAAATCCACCGAAATCATCCGCTGGTTCAAGCTTATGGTGACACCCATCAATATGCGACACGAAGATCCTGCTATCCCCCAACTCCATACTGTAGTTAGTGCCTGGCCGTAATGCGTCATATTCGAATAAGCGAATGGAACAGAAATAGATGACCCAGTTTGTGTCGGTGAAGGTCGTGTCGCCGGTGTACGTGAGGTCAACGTGGCCGGTCCATTGGTTGCTAAGGTCACCGACGGGGTTCGTGTTGTCGATGACCCAGAAGTCGACCTTGAGGTGGGTTTCAAGGTCATTGACGACTTCTTGTGCAGAAAGGGCTTTGGCGCCTGTGGGATGCAGTTAGGACATAACATATAGGATATATTCAACTTATTCATTTTCTAAAGAATAAATATACAATGCAAATCGATATACAACCCAAATGATCATCAAATAATATTTATGCTTTAATGTTTTTGTTTAACCTGCGACGGGGTTCCTGTTGTCGATGACCCAGAAGTCGACCTTGGGATGGGTTTCAAGGTCGTTTACTTCTTCCTGTGAAGTAAGGGCGTTGGCACCTGTGGGGGTTTATGACGTTAACTATATTGTATATTGTTTTCTTAAATAATAAACATATATACAATACATATCAGATGAGTAATAAATAAACAAATAATAGTCAAATTATGTTTTGTGTTGAATGGCTTTTGAGTCTCTCATTGGATTCATGTTGTTATAATCATCTATAATTCGACATCGATATTTGTTTTAATATCGTTTTCTTCATGTGCAAAAAGGACATCAGGGCCTGAAGTTTTGAATGCATAATATTCAATGTTAATTTTACTTCACTGTTTTCTACAGCATTCACAACCCAACATATTTCAAAATGAAAAGCTAGAATATATACTAGATACAAGTGTATTTGCTTTCCTTTTTTTTCAATTAAAGCCTCCTAAATATAACAATGTAAATGTAAATAGATAAATTATAATTTATCTATGTTATATATGTTATTTTACGTGGTAATACAAAATATGGTTCTATTTCAAACTGTGAAAAAATGTTATATAGTAGTTTTAAAAGAACATTAATTCTGCCTCATGATGATGGGCGATTTACGTTTTGGTTGTTTAAATCCGTGAATCTGTATATAAGATTCACTAAGAAGGTCTCATGCATTTTTACCTGTTTATAAATGTTTACATTTCTTGCTAGCGGCAATTCAACATTTTTACATAGATCTCTATGGGGTAAAGATGCATACATAATTCACACTTTAATGTATTCTTAGATGAAAACAGTACCGAATGGCAGCCCAAACATTTCAATAAATATAAGGATTTAAATGGTCGTTAAATGATTTATTTAACCGTGTTTGATATTCTCACTGTATTCTTCAAAAGATAAAATGAAATCTCAGACAGTTTCAACTAGATGTATGTTTATCTTTTAAACCAGACTCGCTTTATTTAGATTTATGCCGTTAATGATTATGGTATCATTATTAATTCCTCAAAATATATATTTTTGCATTTGCTCATTGAAATTGTATGTCCATATATTCTCTACCATATCAAAACACGGCTTCTCATTTACAACAAAACTAAATCTGTGAAGGGCAACGACGATTTTTTAAAATAAATATTATTATGCAAGTTTAACTAATCTAGTATGATTTTAAGTAACGGAAAATAAATTATATATGACATTTCAACTAAACAAACAGACGTTGAGAATGTAGCCATCATTATTTAGACAATGCTGGTTATATAACATGAAATGCCTATGGTTTCATGGTTTTGATTTTTATTTTCGACACATTTTATCAAGACAATAAAAAAAACCTCTCAACTGCACAAAGCCGTTTTGTTGCTTGTATACAATGTATGTATTCATAAAGAATTATCAATATTTTATTTCTCATAATATTTACCTAAATAAGAG
>LQRL01071362.1:0-11225 GCA_001703475.1 Hydroides elegans
GCCGTCCTTTAATCGTCCCTTCACGGACCAGTATAGGACGTCGTATTTATAGTATTTGCGGACGTTTTTTACGCACGTCCTTTGGATGTCCGATATGGACCGCGATGCGACGTCTGAAAATTTACGTCCGGCAAACTTTCATACAGGCCTAGTAGAGGAATGAAATAGGACGTCATGCAAAGACGTCGAGGGGACATGATAAGGACGTGTCTCTGCCGAGTGGGCAAGAACTTACACACAACGTCGCTTTCGGTCATGACGTCAAATGACGTTATGCTTTTGGTCCATGTGAATGGTACCCGGACTTTTTCACTTTTATTTCGTCGCGGATGTAGGAGCAATGCCGTTACAATGTCGCAACGACACCGGACGTAAGGATGACGACCACCCGACGTCCGACATAAATTACATCCGAAAATTTCTTGTGGTCTCAAATTAAATAGCGTATTTTTTACGTCACGTTCAAAACGACGTGGGAAAGGCAATCCTTACCAAACTAGTAGTTTACTGCATCATTCGTGCAAATTCTTCATTTTTTCAGCATGTCATGCGGTCTCAATGGACGAATCCGGCATGGTTACCATGACAAACTACGGCGGACTTCGCAACTGCACGCTCTCAATCATCAACCCCGAAAGCCTCCAACTTATCTCGCTCGACGTCGGAGAAACGCCCGAAGGAATGAGCGCTCAGCTGTACGAAACCGGAGCCATGTTCAAGGTACGTTGCTTTTGACGTCACTTTTTAGTTACGTCGGTAATGCTCGCTTTAGATCATCAGTCCCAAAATACTTTAACTCATTAGTCTCAGCGTCATATAATTGTAGAGCCATGTTCAAGGTACGTACGTTGGTATATGCGACGCGAAAATTATTAAAGACGTATAAATGGCGTCAGAAAGGTTCAAAACATCAAGTCTTGACATTTGACGTTGGGGGTGATACCATAAAGGATGAGCGCTCAGCTGTATGCGATCGGAGCTCTGTTGAAGGTACGTTGGTAGTACGACGCTTAAATATAAGGACGCTGCAAAAACCAAATGGTCTCGGAAAGGTTCAAGACGTTGTGACGTCTTTTTCGACGTCCTAGAAACTCCATAAGGGATGGACACCCTATTAGACCAGATCGGTATTTAAGGTGTGCTGTAGATGATAGAAAATACATGGAACCAGAATGAAAGGTTGGTATTAAAACAAAATCGTATTTTTATTGCAAAAACAGTTTTCGAATCATGTGCAAAAACGAGTGGGGCGATACAATTAGGGCATGGCCGCACTAGAAGCTTTTTAAAGTTCTTTCCAACCATCCCACACCCCCTAACAAGCCGTGCTTTCAAGGTTTTCCTTTTAGGAAACTCAGCAAATGCGTTTTTAAACAATCTAGACGCGTGTTTTAAGTTTCCAACAAGGAAAACATTGAAAAACATGATTCGTTAGGAGGATTAACGCTTCCCGTGTAGCCAGGAAGCTATACTAGCGCTAATGATAAAAGAAAGTACGTTGGTTCGAAGCAAGTTGACATTCATACCCTCTTAATCATCGTCATCTTCATCATTTCACTTCCAGACAATTAGAAATATGAGTCAAGATAATTTTGCGGCGACCCGATTAATTGCTCTAATTAATTTGATCATTTTTATGCATAAACATCACAAACCATATTTTTCAAAGCATTTCTTATGGTACAGACACGCGGTTGAGAATTTTTTCTGTGAATCTGCGAAATTCAAAGACAATATTGAAACCCCAGCGATATTGGGTTTATTATATTTTCTTTGAATTTCGCAGTATCACAGAAAATTCACACAATACATTGTAAACCAATTTCGGGTTTAAAGCAATAACTAGCGATATCTCAAAGATTTTCGATGGCTGAACTCAAATTAAGAGAGTAGCAACACTCTTCAAAATGAAATGATGTTTAGAATCTCATAGCAAACTAACTTTGTTTATGTAACCCTATTGTTTAGTTTATTGCATCTAAATAAATCTGATCACACATATGGGCTCTTCCCTGAACCAGCCATGTTTTTACATGTACTTTAACTTCATATAAGATTCATATAATTTTGATTTTGGGAGCTTTGGAAAATCATAACGTGGACAAAAATGTACAACAATACGAAAACTATATGGGGAAAATTGTCGTTTGTAAAAAGGCTCTCCTGGTGTAGCCAGTGGCAGGTGCGGATTTAGAGGGGGGCGCACCCGGCGCAGGCCCCCCTGTTCGCCCTTATATGTAAGACAAAAAAATAAATTTGCGCCCCCCCGGTTCAATCTGATAATTTTTACTGTTTGCGCCCCCCGGTTCAACATTTTCTGGATCCGCGCCTGAGTGGCTAAGCTATGATGTCACCGCAAAAAGTCAAAGGTGTCACACGGATATTCTCAAGTTACCAAGGATGTTTTATAAGGTCTTTGACACATGGGTGATGTCATGTTTTTGTCACCAGGAAATAATTAGAAATTATTTATAGATAATTGTAGACTTCTTCGTTGGATATATTTTTCTATATTATTTTATAGTAATATAGTAATTCTACAGTTATTAATATACATGTTCATGTAATTATAATGTGTTTTTGTCATGTCTTCATTTTATAATCAGTGTATTTAACGCTTATTGTGAATGTGTTATCTAAGATAACATAATAACGTTTGTCAACCCTGGAGCTTTTCGCACATTGTTTGTGCGACTATATACGTCACATCGCAAATACTAAACAGTCCCTTTTATAATAATTAAAACTCCTTTTATTTAATTAGATATGAACGAAATCAATTTGGGTTCAGCCACATTGGAAGCGTTTATCGAGTTTATTTCCCTAACAAGCTGAGTTTTCCAATGTGGGTTATCATGTAATGTAAAATGCAAGAACAACATTCGAGTTTTTTGTTTAAGCAAGGTGCTGGTATGAGTTTCCTATAGAGAGTACATTGCTTATAAAAATGCTAACGGGGAAAAAGCGTGAAAAGCTTCCAATGTGACCAGGCCCTTATAAGATCCTTGATGTTGTCATGTTTTTCTCACCTTTTGCTAATTGCAACTAATTACGGTTTTTATTATCTACTGATGCAATTTTCATTAGTGCTATAGTCACGTCCACAGTTTATAACGCTAATTGTGTTATCTAAGATAGCGTCATAATTAGGGATAACCTGGATATTTTAGCACATTGCCCGAATACAGGGAGTCTTATTTCAGTATATAACACCATCTCCGTACGTGACATATATGAAATCATAACCAATTAAAACCATAGTGTCACTCAAATTAATTACTAAAGGTTAATTGTAGCAACGTGTTACATGCAGACTCAATCATGTTTTATCACGGGGTAACGCATAGTGTCACATGACTAATGGTCCATCTCATCAGCACGCAGTTTACCAACGTCGAGAGGACGGTTGTTATGGTTCCATATGAAAGTTTTCCGGACGTCCTGTTTAGTCTTGGACGTAGAAATGACTTCGTTAAAAGTCACGAAGTCCGGCGTAATAAGAAGGATCGTCCAACATCGGGACGTAAAGAGGATCCCGCAAAACACTCATATGAACCAAAATAAGAACGCGCTTTTAGGGTTCCCAGATAGAGAACAATTAGAGTATATGCCTTCATTAGTTGCGCTCTATAAAAGCAAATCAATATAAAAGAGACGTTATAAGGTTGACTGCGGCTTGTGGGTGGATTCGATCCCGCTTATTCGGCCTGCGGGGTCCCTTATGTGATTGTACAAAAAATCCCAACTCTATCCTTTGCACCACGGAGGACCACTAACAAGAGAAGAGCACTTCACGAGCTGTTCCCCAAAAAAGGTGTTCCCCACCAAATTCCAGCTGGCTTGGAAATTTTGAGGAATTTCATTCTAGCTTGGATATTTTAGCAGATTGAGGAACACATTTTTCGATCATTTCCTCATTTTCGTAAAAAATATTGATATTAATTATTTCAAAATTGATCAAAATTGCATGCAATTGTATAATACACTGTTATTTATAATATATGATAGGTAATTTAGTTGTAATCAACATTTCAATTTTCGAAAAAGGTGTTCCTTTTCTGTTCCAAGCTGGCTAGAAAAGGAAAAACAGCCCAGCTGGCTTGGGAAAAAGGAACACCTTTTTGCAAAATTTTAATGTTCAAAAACCATGTTTTTTTGTTGTTCATACTTATAAAGTTGTTTGTAGGCGATTTAACAACTTTTTGAAAAATATGTCGTGAGGTGCCCTTCACAAGAACTAATAAATTCATGGAATATTTAAATTAAAGGGATTAAGTTGATACGTTTACCAATATTCTGGACGAACCAAAATCAAGTCTAAATCATTAGACTTAACTCAAATCGTATAAGGAATCCATATCGAACCCTATATGGGGATGTTCTTTATTACCATGGTTACGGCCTAATATATATTAAAGATAGAAATCATGTTTCCATAGAGCCTATGAGCCTATGAGAGTCTAGGTTTTTAAGTCTAGAAGTGGCTGTCAAACGAAAATGACTTTAATTTGTTCGACAAACAAGACAAAACAACGGTTAATAAAAACACAAATGTAGTAATTACAAATTAAGAACTCGTTTAGACTAACATGATTTCTTTGCTTTTTAACTACATTTTCATTGCCAGAAACGGGCTCGACGCGTCTTCCTTGCACTGTTGACCGGACGTGAATTCCGAAACCGGAAGTGGTGTTCCGCTTAAATTCAAATCCTCTGATCACTTTAAAAGCATTTTACGAATGACGAAAATCATCGCCCTTTATTACAACGTTGATTTGTCATGGAACATATAGAAATATGACATGTAAAATTCTACGTGAAATAATATGACAACAAAAGTATAAAATAAACTATTTGCTATTTGGCTTTTTGCATTTTTACGACATTTTCAGTGCTAGAAACGAGCTCGACGCGACTACCTGGAATTGTTGACAGGAAGTGGATTTGATCCCGCTTATATGTTTTGCTTGGATTCAAATCTTCTGCCCACTTTATAATCCCTTTTGGAATTGCAAAAAAAAGCGAAAATAATTGTAGATGAACTTTAATTTTTACGACATTTGCAGTGCCAGAAACGGGCTCGACGCGACTACCTAGAACTCCTGACCGGAAGTGGTTTCGATCCCGCCTACATGTTCCGCACGATCGACATGTGTGGCCGCGATACCAAGCCGGGTATGTACCGCTTATTTACGTTTATGCTTTTATTATAAACTATAAATCAAAACTTATTTACAAAGATGCTATATGGCCATGAAAACGCTATGCACAGATGAGATATATTGAGTAGATATATTTTATTGTGAATTAATTACATACTGTGCTACACACCACTTTCTTTTACAATGTGTTCATAAAAACTACATTTTGTATCTTATGTGTACAGTCATAGCGTCTCATGTTCACATGGTCTCGATCTCTTGTACCTTACCTTCCTGTGTGACATGTCGTTGTCTGTTACGAACCTCCATGTTCAACCTTGAACGTTACGCTGGTCGTTCCCTAAGATGGTATCCGTCCATTGTATCCTTGCATGGTCTTTCTTTTTCTCCGCACTCTATCCGGAACTCTATGCGACTTATCCTTTCCTTTAGTTTGATATAAAATCCAGCGGACGTTTGTTTCCGTAGGCACATATTCATTTGACGTGATTTATATAGCATAAAGCAAGTACAATCTACCTTTGGTGTTTATGTAACCCTTTAAATACCTAAAATTGAATCTATATTAGTCGTTTAGAGGACAAATTTTGGTGTCATTCATATTATTTTGAACCGAGTACGTAATATGTAGAATCCTATTTGGTTATTTTGATTGTCATGTGATATGTAGGGTACTAAATCTAAACTAAATTGATATAATAAAAATTGATAGAATCTATGGAATCTACTTTATGAGAGAACTCCCCCAAACATTCTCTCGATAGGGAGTCTAGACGATCGAGTTTTGTAGTTGTAGATCAATGAAATAATGATTATGATAACAAGGGACAAAATCTAATTTTATCTGAACCTGGTTATAGTCTAGAGTCTACCCACTTAATCCTGTAAAACCCTTGATGAGAGAATTCTACATAAAAATATAGTAAATCTGTTTGTTTCGTCTTTAAAAAACGTTTTTGAGTCATTTTTTTTTTTCAAATAAATAATTGAGTTCTGATGGTGTGCATTCTCGTATTTCTAGAAGTCTACTGCCCAGTTTCAAAGCTCACGAGATCAATCTTAGATTAAGTCGGGTATTATTGGGCTAATCCGAGACTGAATTATCCAAGACTAATCTAAGACTGCTTCAATAATCTAAGATTAATTCTCGATTATTTTTCATTTTCAGACCTTTTGACCAACCTTGGATAAAAGAATCTAGGAATAATCTAAGATTAATTCTCATGTCTCATGATAACATGAGCATTATGTTGATAAACGACTATCCTGGGATATATTCTGAAGCAGATATTCATAAGTGAAAAGTATATATCTATGCATCAGTACGCCGTGTTTGGCCTTTTTCTCTGTGTTTGATCACACATGTCAATATGCCAGTCATTTTCTCTGTAGAGGGTCGATAGTCTACTTTTCAAATCTATTGCAAGGTGTTAAAGTATCTCGGTATATGTACTTACAAACATTCGAATCATCACAATATAATACAAACAAGTGGAATACACTGTAAATTTCATATATAGCTAGTAAGATAACAATTATGGCACAAATATATCTGAAAGTTAGGCCTTTGATCACACAACTTTAGCTAAATGCCATATTATATGCATTGTCATAACCTGAAGTTAAGCTTTTGGACAAAAAATATTTTTTTCTTATCAATCAAACTAATTCAAGAATAATATACCGTTATATGTACTTTGTGGTACTCAATATAATTATAAACGAAAAAAAACAAAAATTTCGAGTAGAAAAGGCAACATTTGCAAATGATACCCGACTTAATCCTACTAGCCACCAGGATTACATTTTCAGCCTTAGATTGACTATAGTCCATAGGTTTGAAACGCGAAAATTTCATAATCTTAGACTAATCCACGGATTACAGCCAATCTTAGATTAATCTGAAACTCTGAAACTGGGCATACGTCTTTATATTTTCAATCTTTTGTAGACCCTCTGTACTGGAACCTGGGTTGCCACCACTCCGTCATTCGTCTCGTGTCTAGCGGCCAGTTTTACAACTCGGTGACCTTGAAGTATCAGCCGATTGACGAAGAAGGAATGAAGAAGACCAATAATCAGATCTGCTAGGTCAAGGTAAGAGGTCAATGTTAACATAAAACAATGTTGAAATAGAGTCAAAGTCAATAAATTTAAATTGGGTCAAGGTCAAATAAGGTGACCTTGAGGTATCAGCCGATTGACGAAGAGGGAATGAAGAAGACCAACAATCAGATCTGCTAGGTCATGGTGAGAGGTCAAAATAGAATATCAACGTCAAAATATTAAGGTTTAAATTGAGTCAGGGTCAAAATCAAACTAAGTAACTTTGAGGTATCAACCAATCAATGAAGAAGACAAATAATCAGATACGCTAGGTCAAAATGGGAGGTCAAGGTCAAAATATTATGGTTTAAATTGAGTCAAGGTTAAAGTCAAACTTTCAAGTATCAGTTAATATACGACGGGGGAATGAAGAAGACCAACAATCAGATATGATAGTTCAAGGTTAGAATTCAAGGTAAATATATTAATATTGAACCAAAGTTGAGTCAAGGTCAATAACTTAAAATCAGATAAAGGTCAAATTGGGTGACCTTGCAATATAAGTTTCATGGACGAAGAGGGAATGAAGAAGATATGCATTCCAATCTGCTAGGTAAGATCTCAATATCATGTTGTTGATGTCAAGGTCAAGGTAATTTAAAGTAAATTAAGGTCATACTGTCCTTTGATATCAACAGCAAAGTACTATGGTCAAGTCAATGTTTGAATGAAGTCAAGATCAAATAAAAGATTAATATCAACCCAGGATAAGGTTAATCTTTGATATTTTGGTTATTGGTTAATCAAATCAGGGCAGTGTCCAATTTTAAGTAAAAATAATTTAATGAGGTAAACGGCAGTCTCAAGTCATTGTTTTCAATGTATTCGATCGTTTTATTTCAATATGTAAAATTTTGCTGAGCGATCTATAGTAACATTTAAACTATAATTTGCCTTGAAACTGATTGAGAGTTTAATGTTATTTTTTTACAGATCTCACACGAACATGACCGATAGGAAATCATCATGAGGATTGAACTTTATTTCAACTTTGAACATCAGACCTTGGTTTTTAAAGGACAAAGGAGTCTTTCCCATTATTATGTTTAATTTATCACAATTTGTTAGATAATGTATATATGTAGGTAATTTAATTTATTGACAAAGATTTGTGTATTGTTAACGCTCTAGTATAATAAACGATTTTCGAACTGCATTATTTATTTCAATATATGTGTCGTTTTAGATACAATGCGATTTAATTCAAGCTAATGCGAATAAAATATTATATAAGAAAAAATAAATAAAATTGGGCGTGTTCCATTTTATAAAACAAATCATAATTGAGGCTGCATCAATGTAATAAATTACATTTTCATCATTTAAAACAAACAAAAACACATTCTTTAATTTTTATTCAAACAATAAACTATTAAAATGAAAGATCAATAAACAGTTCAAAGTTGTATAAAATCTAGTAATTACAATGTATACATTAAACACCAAACCCAAATGCATTGGGGAGAGTAAATTCGTATTAATGTTGACCCCAGAAGCTACAAAAATAGACAAGAAGTCTACTTGTCTATAGATTCTACACCCCCTATGCAAAATTAGCTAAGAGAAACATTTATTCTCTTTCTCTCAAACTTTCAATTATCCCCTTCCAGATAAATAAGTCAGTTATAACCAGTTCCATGGAATCCACGAGCAACCGTAGAATTCTAGAATTCTATTCTAGATTACAGACTCACGCTCAATACTTTCAAGTTTCTCTTTACTGATAATGAAATAATCTTCCTTTTCCAACTTCCGGTTTTCATCAATACGCAAATGCGCTTTCTCTATCCCATCCCCCTCAAACCCCTTCTCACCAATACGCAACGCATACTTTTCTTCCTTCCCATCATATCCTTTTTCATCACCACCCCCTATCGCCCTCCGTATGATATGCGTGCGGCTAAATATAGTACAGAGTTGAAAACCAAGCATCGCACCGGCTATGACCCCAATAAAGAGGTAAAGGTTAAAGGTCATGACCGCTAACATGATTGCGTAAGCGAGGCAGAATTCGGTCATGTAGAGCAAGGTTTGGATGATGTGCACTCGTGAAAGCATGCTGACTTGTCTGTAAGTAGAAAGCAGTATATGAGTACATGATGCATAAATATGTAGGTTCGGAGAGAGCTTTTGTGATTCAATGTCATCAGAAAGTTTAAATGCAATTACACATTTACAAAAGTTACATATTTACAACAAATACATCCTTCATATCATATCATATCATATCATATCAAAAAGTCCAAAAAACACAGTCTAAAACATGATATTTGAACTGTATGTTTAATAAGGCCTGCCAGCCTGACGATCTTTTGAAGCGGTCTTCTATGTCTTTTTAACATAAACAAATATTAATTAGACAGTTAAAACTCATGTCGTACGTCGACCCCGCCCCTTGTCGCTCCCAGTCCAGCTAGGCCATAAGGTCTAAAGTCTACAGTTCAAATGTTTCTCTTCACTCACTTGTTGGTTTCCACTACATTTTGCTGAATATTGACGCGTAAGCATCTTAGTCCCTCGAAAAGAACGGTCAAGCAGGTTATGGCGAAACTTGCAAATATGATTCCTGCAAAATATAAGCAACATGAAGAGTAAACTTAAATGACATACATCATTTACAATATGGCCCTTTCTCATAATCAACTCAGTCAAATTTATCACTGACGTATATAATTAAGAATAAATATATGTTTCACTTTATCAGGAGTACCCAACGAAAGATTCTTAGAAGTGTGTCTAATTTGACTTAATTTGTTATGAAACGAATCAATTTGCAGCTTTAAGTGGTGAAATATTATTCCTTTTTAGTGAAAACTTTATTGTTTTTTTTTACCAGCCAGGAAAGCCCTAAAATCGTTGCCAGCAAAACGCGGCAAACAAAAAATAGATACCCTTCAATGCTTCATGCCAATCAGAAAGTTCACTGAATTAGTATATTCCCATGTTTTCGCCCTAATTTGCTAAAAACTGAGTTAATTTTATGTAATAATTGCAGTTTATGAACATTATTTCTTGATATAACACAAAAAGGAAATTTTGATATTTATTCTATTCTGTGAAACTGCCAGCAAGGAAGATATCCCAGCAGAATAGATATTTCACCGAATAAATCGATGTGTACTCCTGCTTTATAGGGGGCTTGGCCTCAATTTAGCAACATTGTGGACATTTAAGTTGTATTTTATTAAGACTTGAAATGTACAGACTATTCAACCCACCTGATACAGAAGTTATTTGAAATGGTCGGAACAAAATTGTAACTCGATGGTCCAAACTGAAATACTAATAAAAAAGTAAAACTTAGAATATATATATATTTTATAAAATATTCATAACATAATTTGAAAAGTTGATACATTTATATTGGAGACAAATTAGGGAATTATAATAACTTGAAATCATACAAATAACAAACATCAGTTATATTCACAATGCAACATTAAAGTAAGAAATTATCATAGTCTAGAAATTACAGTAAAAAATAATGACGGAATAGTTACTTACTGATGCATGCATATCCATTTCTAGTATTTTTCAATTGTTAAATATATTATTTTATTCAATTTGAAATAAACGTTTGTGTATTTCATTTTCCATTTCCACATTCATGCCATTTATATCCAAACACTTTTAATTTTTAAAGCGTATTTACATATTTTATACAGAACTACTATATCAAACAATGAAGTTAAGAACATGTTTATAAGAGATATTTACAATAATTACCTACTTGAAAATGTGAATGCATATTTTCAAGGAGCTCAACATTAAATACAAGATTTTTATGACTTTTATCATAAATTGTTACAGTGGCCACTTAGCGTTATGTTGTACATGTAATGCCAATTATAACAAATGCATGTGAAGATTTTCTTTTTTCCTTTGTTATATATGCTTTTCTTCTATAACGCTTATTTTATGTAAATACTTGAACTAGTAGAACTCCTAACCATTAAA
>LQRL01071375.1:1846-16094 GCA_001703475.1 Hydroides elegans
GCCATACCATTACCTACATTTGCATTGTTTATTCTTATTATTGAACTTATAGGTAACTACATCTTAACTAAACTATATATGACTTACATGCATTAAGATTCAATATCCTTGATTTTTATGTTCATGGATAGACACAAATATATATTTTAACACGTTTGAATATATTATTAAGCTGCATGTTTAAGCTTACTTAAATACTATATCCGAGATATACGTGTTTTTCAAGTGCGACAATATTTAAAGCGATTTCAAGGTAAACATTTCGTTGCATGATGGGCTGTAAATGTTGTTTAGCGGACTATTAAGATATATGTTGCTAAGACTAAAAATGATGTTTAAATGTCTGAATTTTCAGTTCTCTCTGATACCAAGTCGATTAATTTTGCCTTTCATTTTGCTTAAAGTTTATGTTAAACCTTGGGTTAGTTGGGTAGGACTATGGCGGTGAAAAACTATAAATAGCAAAGATCCGAGACGAATCGAAATCGTGAAACGTTTTTGAACGCGGGCCCGTAGAATTCTACTATATAAGGAAAAAATGGGGAACCATTATCCTGAATTGGAATTCACTCTTGCTTACAAAATAATATTTGTCAAATTGTTTTAGAAAATGGTGTGACGCCTTAATTAATTTGATTTCTGGCTTCTTTTGCAATGTTCTATTTTAATATTATCGTCCTAATGAGCGATTCATTTGAACGTGTATACTCTCATGTCGTTGTGAATTTTATCAGACGTGGCCAGGCGGGCTATACGTCAATTATCTGGTAATATTTAGATAAATAGTTATGTTATGCCTTATATATATTTGTGCACATTACTTTTTTGTCTATACAAAAAAAAATGTGAATGAAAATATGACCAGGAAAAGAAGCACACTTGACTTTATAATTACTCATCAAAACTATTTTATAATAATCAATTGCTTTTCATTAAAAATATCCAAAAAGTATTTGTTGAAATAGGAGATCAAATTTTGATTATATTAATTTTTAATTCGTTTACTTGTCTTAGAACGTAGTTCGATTATATTATTTTACACCTTCTGTGGATGCTTTTTTTAGCGGGTTCTTTTCAAGTCTCTTTTTTTTTTCGCTTTCTATGTATCATTATGTTGACATTTAGAAAAAAAACGACATTGATTAATTTCCAGATTTCTATTACGCTTTTCAAAATGAGACATGTGTATTAATCATCTACGGATTTTATCGCAAATTGTAAATATTGTCTCAAACATGCTTTTCCTTGTATATAAAATTAATAATATTTTTTCAAATCCTGATTTTGTCTTGTTCACATTTATCAAATGATTTATAACCTATAATAACTATTACATTTTCAGGAAAATATTTTCATGGTTTTAAATATCTAATCCATATTTTAATTTGAGGTGATTCTAATAACTTGCGTTAATCAATAGCTTATTCTCTAATAATCATATGAAAATTGCAAATATAACTCTTAATCACTTTGAAGTTTGGATTAATTCAGTAGCTTTTAATCTTAACCAATCTCTAATAAATCACCAGTAGTTGAATTAATTAAAATTTAATCAGATTTCACTTTTAATCACTAACAATAGTTTTGCACATATTGATTGATTTTCGCGCACCACTTACCTATTTCTAATCCCTCTTTTTATGCTTGTGTGTGTTTTTCATCCATCGTCTTCAATGATCTCTCTTCAACCAACCAACCAACAAACCAACCTCCAACCACATCAAACAACAACAAACAGATCCTGACAGCGAACACCCAAAATCAGGCTCAGATTCAGAAGACTCCAAACCCACACAAAGCCAATCCGTCACGGTTCGCCGCCGTTCGTCCATCAAAGACCGCATTGCCTTACTACAACATAACAGCACTGACAATAGCAGCAACACCAACCCAAATTCATCCACATCACCAACCCCATCGCCACGTGGCAATACATCCATATTGCGATCATCGCCCAAGCAGCAATCAAAACTAGTGGGGTATACGACTCCTACGTCATCAAAGGGTGGTGCTGATCCCATGGCGAGGTTAAGGGAAGCCCGGCCGGCGTCCATGGATGTCTCGAAATTGGCCGCGACCACGAAAAGACGGACGCAGGGGGTGCCGTTCACGACACAGGCGTCGCTGGATGATGGGGCTGAGAAAGGTGGTGGGTATTTACCTGATGGAATTTTATTTTAACCTTTTAAAAAGTAGTACTCTCCTTATCAATACGATTAAATTATTTAACAAGGTTACGGGTTGATTATCTCTTTTACCTTATAGTTTCCTAATATGATCTAACCAAGATTAAGTATTTAAACTAAGGTGTGATTTAATAAGAGTGTGATTTATAACTTTCCCAGCTTTTGTAACACTTTTCGAATAACGATTTGATGGTGTGAATAGTTTGCTAATTTGATAGATTTTATCGTGTTTTGTGATTTGAATTGTGTGCCAATTCTTGTTTTGCTTTAACAATAAATCACAAGATAATTGACATGAGCGTTATCAAGTGATTTATAACTGACAAAATGAAAAAAAAAAAACTCACTTTCCTTGTAGACTTGTATCTCAAATGCTTTAACAAAATTATTTTTTTAGGAGGTGTTGAATACCACTGGAAGCTTTAGGAGGAGATATGTAAGATTTATCGTATTCGCGTTTGCATGTTCAGACCAATATCATATTAAATGTATACCAGCATTGCCAGAACGAACCACGTATTCCGACCCATTAATCAATTTATTTTCAGAAGTTGTGCATCGAGATATAAACCTTGCTTGTTGCATTATGGTTCTTATTTTCGTTTTCAGCTGACGATTAGTCACTCCAGAAATGTTAAGGTATCAATTATTTATTCAAGATCACAAATATGTAGCTGATTTTGTTGCTCAGTTGATTCGTTTTATTATTAACACATGTTGTAACATACGTTCTTGCAGTTATTCGATCAATGTATACATCATACCATTACGCAAAAGCTTTCAGAAACGAGTCTTGGAAAAAAAACCATGATACTTAAATGGCTTTTTACACCAGATTAGTTTCAAAAGCAATATTAATCATTGACTTAATTGTATTCTGAATCACCCAAATAAGCACCGAGAAACAGAATATTTTACACTCTTTAGTTTACTTTATGAATGTTATCTACATCAGACTGCTTTCGATTAAATTCTTTCATATTGTGATGAAACTACATTATTAGTGCACATTGCTTTCAACTTTCTTTGTCGATATTAAAGCAGATTGTATAAATATTAATATCAATTGCTTGTCTAATAATTCAATATTGTATACATTGTGCATTCATACCCTGAATAGTCTCAACATCCTTTAATTTAAGAAGTTTCTGACTTTGTACGCTTATGCATTTCTTTCAGCCTGTTACACAAATTCCTGCTATAATTAAATATACAATCTTTAAAATTACTTTATATTGTTCCTATCCAAAAAGTGCTGCAATGTTTCCATTTCAAATTAAACAGAGGTCAACAGTTTTGAAGTAACCTTGGTCAGTGTCCCTTTGGCATTTTATGGAGTTGATATTTTTTTTGTTATTTCCCTTGATTAAACTATCTAATAGGTCGTTTGATTTAGATATTGTTCCTGTACCCGACTCGGCCTTTCATTGGACAAATACATAGATTTTTCTTAAGCTTCAAGCAGCATTGGTATGGTTGTGTAACTGGATAAATGATCCTATTCGATTCTTTCTAATACAGCTGATGAATCTGAAGCCTGAGATATGTCCGACTTCGGTGAGCAACATAGTTCGTTGTCTTTCGTTTCATTGTTAATTGGTGCAGAGTTTGCATGGCTTAACTTTTAAAAC
Source organism: Hydroides elegans (assembly GCA_001703475.1). Taxonomy (NCBI): domain Eukaryota; kingdom Metazoa; phylum Annelida; class Polychaeta; order Sabellida; family Serpulidae; genus Hydroides; species Hydroides elegans. Next base: position 5,664 of record LQRL01071375.1, read on the forward strand.
TCCAGAATTCATGTCGTAGATTACCTCGGTGTCTCCAGTTCGTCGTTATAATTGTTTGTATAAAATTTTACCGAAGAAAACTGTTGATGGTTGATTGAATATTTGTTGGTGGTTGTGAACGTTTAGAAATTAGAACAGTTTCTATGACGAGATCTGCGCGGCGCATTTGTTTATTTGCATGTCAAGACGGTTATCGTTTCGTTTCAAAAAGGTTTAACTTGCTCTTTGTTACAATTACCTCTTTTGTGATCCGAACTCTTATCTCCCTCCCCACACCCTCTCTATCTATCGATATATCTACATGTATCTATCTCTTTCTCCCTTCTTAAGCTCTCATGGCTTTTCTCTTAAACATACTTTTTTCTATCACTTTCACTGTTATCTTCTCATCGTTCGTATCCTTGTTACAGTAAATGCTCTTGCTTTTGATCCTTCCAGTAGCACCTACTTTTAGTCATGTTTATGCCAATTATGGAAGCTTACGCTTATATCCACTATGAATCGCTTGCATAGCAACAGTTAACACTGTTTCGCCAAAAGGAATCGTTTAGAAGTTTGAATACCAAATTCTAAAAAGATTTATCTTGTCCATGTATCCAAGAAATAAGTTTGTCTCTTAGTAACCTGTTTTAGATTTGACTTACTTTCAGTGAACGTTACATGATAAATAGGGTCTAGGTTTTGTCAATTTTTCATGGTTCTTTGTTTTTATCCTAAGCATGTATTATTATTACGAATGTTTATTTTGAACTATTTATTTTGTACTTAATACTCATGTAAATATTATCAATAACCTATTTTTAATATTAAACAATTATTATCGTCGATGACGAAAAACTTCAATTGAGAACCAGTTTCATTTATTGTTTATATCTTAATATCTTAAGTTTTGTTGTCGTTAATACGTAACAAATTGTTACATATTGTTATTTTGTTCATTTGTTCGTTTACTGGTGGGATATTTTCATTCGTTCACTATTTGTAGTAGTTATGATTTTGTATATTGAAGATTCCTTAGATGTTTTGTTTACATACTACGTTCTGTATATCTGTGTTCCCCAACAGATGTTTGCTATAATATTTAGTCATTAAAGAGTCATCGTAATAGATAAGAAGTACAATTGTTTTTGAAGATTTTTGATAATCAACATCAACATATTTGTCATATTTCATTATGTACTGCAGATATTAGAATTAATCTTTCATGTACTTACCATTCTAGAATAAGAATCACACCAAACAGGTACCTGAATCCAAATAAAATAGATTGTTTTTATCGGAGTATAGCTTCGTTAACTCGGAGAGATTTTACTCGATGTTCCTCCTAACTTGAAATACATTCATCAAAAGTATCCATTGTTGACTCCAAATTTCGGTTTAACTTCATGCGATTTCGACCAAATCAAGCACTTTGAGGTATCGAAGCGTTACCATACAATATAACCATATAAAACGACAAAACAACTGCTATAATACTATAATAAATCGGTTTTATAATATATCATATTTATTTTTTTCTTTCTTCTCCAGATGAGGGAGGCATCATACGCCCGCAGTCCATGATGCACAATTCGCGCTTGAGCCAGCTGCTGCAGCGCGACCACGAGAAAAAGTCCGCGTCCGTCAAATCGCCACCAACCACGATCGCTGAAAATGGCGGGAAAAACGGTGACGAAAAGTCGAAAACGGAAACTACGGGGTCGGATGAGTCAAAAACTGCTGCTGCTGCGAAAAAGCAATTTGAAGTCTATCTTTAGTGCTGCGTTTATATCTGTGAAATCGATGTACAGTTGAATATCGTTAAACCGAATATCTCTGGGCTGGGGAGAAGGATTTGGTATGACTGATTTTCAGTTTCACCGATTTTCGGTTGAACCGATTTTCGATGTAACTGATATTCGGTTCAATCGATTTTTGGTTTATTGTTAAGGAATAACCAAGAAAATATAGGATTGAACTTGAAACTATGTACGCTTGAAGCAAGAATTCGGGGATTATCAGTGTTCGGTTTAACGAGGTTCCATTGTATTTCGGGATGGACTGTGGGAGTTTCTATAAATGTGATATGTCTTTTTGGTACATTGTATATCGTGTGTTACTCTTGTGACGGTGTTAGGAGGTGTTTCAACGCGTTTTTCGATGAAGAAGCAATAGCTGGCTGGTCAGGCATATGTTGTATAAAATGAATGCGATTCAAAGACTGATCTATATGCATGTATATATAAACCTATAGAAAAAGTAGTACTTAAAACACTTAAAATTGTGCTGTTTCGTTATTATTCGTTTTATGAAAGCAAAATCGTCAACTTTATGTTTACAGTAGTAGTGCTTTTGGATTTACCCAGGTTCCAGGTACAATGAACTGTGTTTCGATTACTTTACATATTCAAACTGAATAGTGCATATATACCACATGGCACTTAAATAACGTAGAATACTAGATTTGTATATATTTTGTCAAATAATCCGGAGTATAACAAAGCTATATTTTTGAGGTAGAAATCTGTAAATAGCTTACTGTCTAGGAAGAGGAAATTAAGCTTGTCTATATTTTTTTTTTGGCAAAACAAATGAAGTTCAGCAAATATTCAGGAGATATTTCGTGCTGAGCAGAGTTTTCTTAAACGATTTATAGTTTATAATATTCATGTAGGTTCAATGCATATATACTCGAAAATAATTGAGATAACATAGGAAAGACAATATAGCAATTGAAAGGCGATATGGTCACTCACATATATATTAATGTGCCACTCGAGTTTTGATTTTTGTCTTAACTTGTAATAATTACGATACTCTAGTGACCAATTGTTCAACGTTGAACATTGTCCCATAGCTGTAAATATTTGTGACAAACTTTAATTATTTTTGTTTTTTGGCAAAGTCCCTTTTGAGTTTATTTGGTGTGATGAGTAAAGTTATAGTTTAAAGATGTGGTTTTGAAAGAGGTTTAGATTTGCCGTTTAAAACGGTTTGTTAGATTGAAAATTAAGGATACATAGGACCTTAGCCTTGTCGATTAAATACAAGATAAAATTTATTGCTTCTACTATGAACTTGTTTGTATTGTTTGCTATGTTGTATCAATTTAATTTTATAAGAAACTTTGATTTCGCAAACTATGACATACTTAGCTAGTCAACATATTTAATCATTGTTATAATGTCCAAATTCAATGTTCATGGTTTAAATGTTTTTGAAAGCAGTTGTTTATTGCGAAATCAATTCATACAACTTTGTCCAAAACATGAATTTAAATTGCAACTCCATTCGTGTCTTCAAATAAATGTATGTGATGCTGTTTTACGAATCAATAAAAAGTCCCACTTTACAGGAGCAAAAACTATTTGGTAATTAGCCTATTTTGTTATAGATATTACATCTTCTCAGTCCCACGATTACGGGTCTTAATTGAAAATGTATATTGTAACCAACACGGCTTTTCATGATATTGTTTTAGATGACTTTATAAACAAAGGACTCACTCGAAAATTCCTTATGATAAACCTGTGCGCTTTTGGTTTCAATTACTGTTAGGGATGTATTTCTTTTTTCTCGATATTCCGTCCTCCAATTTTTTTTGCTCTAAAATATAAATGACTATTGATTTGCAAAACAAGTTTTGGTCACAATTTTGTGTTACCTCGAAATTTGAACTGTTAAATTACAGTGCTGTAAATCTAAGGTGTGAAATCGTCTACAAAATGTTCTGGAAATATTTGCAATTGTTTGAGGACGATAGTCGCATTTTAGATTCACAGCACTGTACCTGTTCATTTGTCTTATAGCTATTCAAGTATAGGTAGATATGACTATAAGTCACATTTATGTATTTACTTTTGATGTGTCAAAATACATAAACAGCACCTATTTAACACAATAACTATTTCACAATCTTGCTAAGTGTAACTGCATATCTGTATTACGTAGATTTTGAAATTTACTAGATTTTAATAGCGAAATAATTAACTACAGATGAATAAAAGCGATGCGATCGGAAATCACGTGTAGAAATCTATAACTGCAAATCTTTTCTGCATAGTGTTGTATTAATTGTAATGGTCAGATGATATTATTTAGTTCATATCCAAATCTGTAGTATGCCTTGATTGTTAATATGGTTGGCAGGCGCGGATCCAGAAAATATTGAACCCAGGTGCGTAACAGTATAAATTATCAGGCTGAACCGGGGGGCGCAAGTTTATTTTTTTGTCTTACATATAAGGGCGAACAGGGGGCGTGCGCCGGATGCGCCCCCTTCTAAATCCGCGCCTGGTTGGGTATAGAAAAAATTATCGTGTAATATACATTTAAATATAAAGTTCTATGCACGAAATATTTATATTTTCGTAAACAATTCTGCTTAAATAAAAACAATTTGATAATGTTCAATAGCTTAAATTCTGATTCAACCTGGCCCTACATGCATGTATAGCATCACCATATTTCATATGCATGGATTAGCTTTACTCGGCACTATACATTGTTTTTTTAGGTAAGATATGCATTTATATGTTCGTAACTAACACTCCTAAATTTGCACTTGACACAAAACTGAAGGATAACGTCCGAAATAATCTGGGAAATACACTAAGATGTTTAAGTATGCTGTTAAGTTATTTGGATTTGATCGGCATACCTTTCTTTAAAAAAGAAAATAATTTTGCTGACTTGTTAAGATGTTTTCAAAATTGTAATGAATCCATGATATGAATTGTATAGCTCTTCGAAAATGAAACTGTATGGTACGAAATTGAATGAAAGGGTATAGTTATTTTCAGTGAGTTTATATGTGTATATGTTAAGTTTTAATCGTTTTTCATATGTGATTAAACGATGAGATACAAGAATTTTAGTCAATAAATATATTAATTCTTATACATATGTGTTTATTTGAATTTTTCTTTTGTTAAAATGATGACATATTTGTAACGCACTCTCATAAATACAAGATAATTAAAACAACTATAAAGACATAAGTTATTTTTAAAAAATATGATTTTTGATTATGGCTGAGCAAATATATGATCAAAGGATAATTAAGTTGAATGTTGCGAGAAACCATGTTGGATGGGTATTCCAAATGTTTTGTTTCTGACCTTCATAAAATACGAAGCGGATTTTTAGCCCACAGCCAACACTTTGGCTGAAGGCTATTACTATCGTCGTGTCCGTTCGTCCGTCTGTCTGTCCGTCTGTCCGTGAGCAATTACCTTGTGAACACACTCAAGGCTGCAATTCTTCACCAATTCCAATTATATTTGGCATACAGTTAGAATGGGTGCTAATAAAGGCTGGGATTTTAAATGAGTTCAACGACTACGACCGCCAAAGTAGCGTATCGACGATGATCGGATCTCTCAAATGGCCACTCCTACAGCAACGGCGGGCCAATGCAAAGGCAGTCATGCTGTACCGAATCGTTAACGGTTTGATCGCTATCCCGGCGAACAAGTATCTTGTTGCCACCGGCCGCCAAACCCGAGGGCACGAAACCCGGTTCCTCCAACCCTTCACTCGTGTGCAGTCCTACAAGTATTCGTTCTTCCCCTCCGCAATACGGATATGGAATACACTGCCAGCTGAACTAGTCGGCAAGCCAACCCTCGAGAGCTTTCGAGTCGGGCTTAGCCGCTACGCGCCCCTCAAGTAGACTCCTCGCCGATTTTAACCGATTTTAGTGATCACCGCTGCACAACAAAAGTTCGCGTTTTTGATACCCAAATGCACCTTGCACCGAAGTACGAGAATACTCAACAACTGAGGGATGCACTACACGGCTAGATAGATAGATAGATATCCGACCAGGAAAAATGGCCCTTAAAGCCCCTTCATAAATATCAATTAAGGGAGCTTGTGAGCACCATCAAGGCTACAATTATTCACCAATCGCAATTATATTTGATATGCAGATAGTATGCAATTTTTCGTAAATGGTTCTTCGCTATTTTCAGCATTTTTTTTTGTCCTCACTAGAGAATCGCTATCGTGGCTGAGGCCTCTGCATCTCGGATGCCTATGTTTCAGAGAATAAAGATTCTAGAATCTTGGCATATTATCCGCTTTTTTCGCATAATGAACTAAACATTTAGACATACCATCATTCACAACAGCCTGTAGAATTCTACCAGTCATAAAACTTTTTTTTTTAGATTATAAACCAAAAAAAATGAAAACAAGAATAGATATGCTCCTAGAGCATACATCTTATTTATTTTATTTTGATTATAAGAGAATCCTTAAAAGCTTTATTTAAAATTTCGGATTCAATGCAATTATTGCATTATGTTAAATAAAATAATGAATATTTTTGCATTTGCAAGAATAGGCCATTCAATCCAAAATTCAAACACAAGTGATTGTTTTCTCTATTTTCCCATTTTCTAAAAAGTCTTTTGTTATTCATCCTCTTACAACCATACTCAATATTTCTCTTTGTTAGGATGATAAACAACAGGGCTCAAATTGAGCATTATTATTGCAGCACATTTTTAGTTCTAAAAATAGCCACTACAACACGCCTCTGTCAGTGAATAATTAACTTACATGCATATTGACTAATAGCAGCTTTTGCTTGCTGTTAGCCCCACCCACTTTCTATGAATAAGTGGCAGCTACTCTATGGGGTCAGTATGGGTGATTGACAGCTGAAGATTATCAGTGTTTGCAGAAATGTCAATAGGAACAACTCATTTTTTACTCCATAGGATTTTGTAAACATCAAATATTTCACTAACATGTTGCATATCATATCAAAATCTAGACAATTATTAGCTACACATCGTCAATAATACTTATGTACCATTTTAATCATGTCTAGTGGTTTTTAAGAGTAAGTTATGGTGTGCACAAAAGTTCGTTGTCTAAAATCGAAAATATAATCTGATTTTTTTTCGTAAACGAAAAGAAATCAGATAATGAACAAAAATGTGAAAATACGATCGGGCACGAGGGATTAAAACGAGTGCAATTTCTAGACCACTGTTTCCTATTTAAAGGAAATAGTTGAGTACGTGATGGTGAGTTTCGTGTTCTACTGTTTTATTTACTCAATATTGTTAATTGTAACACCCTGGTATTATCATATGAACTACAATTAACTGTACCATCACTCATCAACTATGTCTTGGAACATAATCATCCTTATTACAACTTTATCATATAGGTCATGACCTGGACGAAGTGTGAGTCAACCATATGGCGTATGTCTGTATATTAAGTACATGCAAAATTGTTATTCAGTCATAGTCACCGACACTAAGGGTATATACCTGGGTGTTAAATTAAAAGAGCACATTTCAATTCAAAATGAACATCTTTTGCATGCTGTTGACTTGCATTGTCGCCAGTGGTAAGTCTATTAAACCATTATAATCCGATATAATGCATCTAGTCATCTCTAATATATCACCAAAGGTGTTAATAACTTCAAGGTTTTTGATTCACTCAAGGCAATACATAAATTCTCGAGATTCTATTGATGCTAGAATATTTATAACTCAAACCCGACCATGTATCTCACCATATCATAAGTAGAAATACATTCACATCTTGTATACAAATGCACGTAAAATTATACGCTGTTAATAATCAAAAAACACATACATTTAAAATTATAATCATATGGTAAATGACAGCTCATGCACAAACGGACGAACAAATCACAGAGGCCACGGAAGCAGTCTGGGCCGTGGACAGCAATCGTTTCACCGATGATGAAATCGACTATGACCTTGGAAACCCTGAGTACTATTTATTAATAGTCTATAATGAATTCTATTATGTTTTTAATAAGGGGTGTTTCCCGAAAATATTGGGCCAGGGGCGCCAATAAAGAATATATAAGAGCTGAACGGGCGCAACAATGTATTTTTGGTATAATATATTAGGGTCAAAACGGTATATGTGCCCGCCGCTTTCGACCTTATGTGGAACTAAGTCTGGTTGTTTTTCTAACATGACAACCAGAAAAATACTAATCAATCAATATACAACGAATGAATAGAAAGTTAAATACTACAATTATAAAATGTTCAAGACATTTTACAACTTTAATTGTAAGCACTTGCGTATTGTGTTTTATGTATTTAGGCATTGTTATTTAAATTATTATTGTTTTTTTTTTCTTTTATATTCTAGCCAACTTTTCACGTTTGTCAACGAGTCACGCCTCGATACCGGCACCTACCCTTCCATGAGGGTTATGCTCGAATTGTTCAATCCGTACATTGGGCAACCAGACCCAGATATAGACAATGAAATCGAACTCTTCCTTTTTGAGCTTTTGAAGACAGACTCCATGCTAGTGGCGTTCCAGTATCTATCTGATTGGGGTAAGGTTAAAATCCAAATGTGATTTTTGTCATCATTTAAAGGTTTCTTTCTATGCAAACTTTTAGAAGAACTCAAATCCAAAAGGTATTCATTTGAAGCGTATAATTATTGCAAACAAAATATTTGAATCATGAAGTGTGTAAAACGAACATTTTAAGGATTTGTCTAGGTCTAGTGGAGGATGACATAGAGTCATTCCGTGCTGATCTCAAAGAAATGTGGTTTGGTCTCTATGCAAGAGGCACGGATGGAGTTCTGGACAGCTCTGGCTTTCAGCATGTTTTTCAAGTAAGCAGTGTTGCAAGATGCAATTCGTATACCAGGAAGAAAATGCCTGATAACCAAATAAATAAATTATTGTTAATTGATCTAAAATATTATATATAGCGGAACAAACAGACAGAACAACTGTGTGAAAAATAAGAATAGTTTTAAACGGATAAACTTACGATTTTTAAACGGATAAATATAATTATGTTTGAATTATATATAAAGGGTCAAATTTCTGAGAGTGGTTTCGAAGTGTCGGGGTTCCACAACTGGGTGCAGACCTACCAAGAAGAAGTGAAAGGGTCTTTCGAATACAATGATGGATACGCTGACTGCGGGGTATGATATATACCGTTTTGCACTCATTTTCATGTCGCTATAACAATGTTACACATTGTTTTTTTTTTCAATTTAAATTAAAGTGTGCATTTACATATATGTTCAGCGAGAAACGTCATAAATATATTGCACCATGTCCCTGTGTTGAATGCAAATCTTTATCTACACAACTTATCAGAACGAGTTGGTCGGAATCAGCGAATTCTCGTGGAGAGGCGCCACAAAACCTCTTAGTTCAATGTGGATCGGCACAAGCCCCGAGGTTGAAATTGCTCTTTATACCATTTGTTATTTGGCAAGACCGAACACCAACTGCTACTTCACCGTTGCCGATGGAGTGAATACAACAATTACCACTTATCAATGGCAAGAAACAAACTTCATCAGTTCAGCATACCCAAGATGCGGTACGTATGTGTATTCCATCAAAAACAGTTCATTGTCGTATATTTCAGTATGTATATTTGTCCAGTCTCCTCCATTTATGAAATTCATTGATATAAACAATCATTTATACAGCTGGCGCACTAGAGCATTATGCTTGCTGTTTTCCGCCAGTTTATAGCAATGCCTTCTTGAAGAGGTAAAAAAAACAATGAATAAGGGACATGCCGTTTCTATACAATCAGAAACGGGTATAATTCTATGCTATTTCAATATATATATATTGATTCAATTACTCATATATTTGTTGTTGGCAATTTGGCGTGTTAACAACAATTTATTTATTTACTTTGCTGTAGAATTCATTCTCTCTGATGAGGTTCTTGGTGAAGTATCAGAGGTTATCTTCAGCGCCGATGTAAACAGCTTCACAAGCGATGAAATAGAGTATGATAGAAATGGTGAAAAGTGTGTTTCTATTTTTATATACATTTAAGTTGATCTCGGTTAAAAAACATATATGATAATTTGATTTAATCAAACACGCCTCACATATATAAAATACACTTCAACATACTTTAAAATTGTCTTCGTTTATGATTGGGTGATAAATAAGCGTTTCACTTTGTCAAAAATGATTATTTTGATTTTTCAAATAAATTTATATCCAATCAACATTGTTTTGACAACTACTAAAAACGGTGAGTATGCTAATATAATTATTATATAAAGAGTTTTGCATATTATACTTATTTTTAATCCTTTTTATGTTTTAACATAGGCTATTTGTATCTGTTGACGAAACCCGTTTTGAAACTGGTGTGTATCCGAGCTTCATCAATCTGCTTGAGAAGTTTAATCCACTGATTGGGGAAGAAGATGCCGACCTCAGTGCAGACATCGAGGCATTTCTAGACGTGTTATTAGAAACGGATTGCATGAAAATAACACAGGAATATTTAGCAGAATGGGGTAATTGTTTTTTTTTTATTTAGTTGAAATAATGGTACATGAAGTGTAATTTTGCTGCTCATTATTTTTCACTTGTAGGTAGTTACATATCACTATATATTGACTGTAATTAAATTTAATATAATTAATACT